>RJWJ010008922.1:0-51782 GCA_004363605.1 Indri indri
TCTCCGGTATTTGCGGTCGTTTCTCCACTTCACCTTGTTTTTCCCGGGCACTGCTTGTCCCTCGCTGCTTCTCTGCAGATTCACGAAGCTGATCCTTCGGGAGAGCACCTCACTCCCGCGTGGGTGTCCGTGTTCTGCACCTTCCACTCAGGGAGCAGAGAGCCAGGAGGTCATCCCTAATCCGCCATTTTCTCTCCACCCTGTTTGTTTTTTAAAGAGCACTTAGCTCTAATCCCCCCGGACTGCAGGAGTCCTTGTAGTTCCAAGAGCAGCAGCTGGCCCAGCCTCTTCAGCAGTGGTAGGGTTAAGGGTAAGGCCACTGTGGAAGAGAGGGCTGGGTTTGGAAGTCAGGGAGCCTGGAGTTTTGTTACAGCCGGGAAACTGGTGCAAATGGAGAGCTGATGAGAAATGGGCACCCAGACTCTTAGGTCTTAAGAAAGGGGGGGGGTGTGAAGGAAGAATTAATCTGTTCCAGAAAAGTCATAGGTGGATCAGGTGCCAATCACTGGGTCTCTGCTGGAAGGTACCCCAGATCCACACTCCCAGAGAATGTGTGGGATCATGGTCCCATATCCAGACCTCTGTTGAGCACAGTTGCCCTTTGGCCTTGCTTGTTCCTCATATACACTCTCACTTCCCCAGTCCCCCCAGAACTGCTAGGAAGTATACTAGGGCTCCAGACCCTCCCCGGCAGCGGTGACGACCACCAGCCCATAGTTCTCCTCCCCTGCAGCAGCCTGATTTTCCAGGCTTCTAACCTGCAGGTTCCAGGGCTTCTCCGACCCCTGCCGGACTACCTGAATGAGTGTTGGGGTGGGGCCGGGGGCTCTGCCTTTCTGACAAGGTCCTGGGGCATTTGGATGCACTCTAAAGAGTGAAGACCAGGTTTGAGTGCTGCCTGACATGGAGCTCTTCCCAAACTGCTCACCCTGCCACTTGGCATGCCCTGGAACCTCACCACCTGGCTTGGGACTGTTTTTAGCTGTCTCTCTGTGGCTGGGAACTCCTTGACAGCAGCATTCCTCTTTGGTTCCCAGTGCCTGGCACGCAGTGGGCTCTGGGTCAATGCTCTCCTTCCCTGCCCACACCAACAGCAAATGTCTGATAAAGTTCCTCATCAGGGCGCGTGTGGGGTAGGGGGAGTGGGTAGGGGGAGGTGCACAGGCCACTGTATCTGTGACTGGTTGACTCGTACAGTGGCTCCAGCAGCCCCATCCAATTCCACGGTGTGGAGAAGATGTGAGTGATGGCCGCTGGGGTGGGGCAGGGCCCCTTTCTAGAACAGGAAGAGATTCCTGGTGGAAGTGGTTCAAATTGGAGATGAATGTGATAGGCTTTATCGCAAGGTTCCACGTGGCTGTAAACCCACCTAAACATCTCTAGGGTGGCAGGAAGGCGGTGAAACAGAGCTCAGACTTAGATTTGAGCACAAGCTGAACTTGAGCAGAGTGACATGCTCTTTGCTGTTCTCCCAACAAAAGGACCAAGCTCTTCAGTGTGAATCTGGGGCACACTCAGCAGCGCGCATCCTGAATGGTTTTAGGATGAAGTGACTGCAGCCATTCTACTTCATTCTACTGAGGCTTATGGTGGGGGTGGGCAGCAGGCTGGAGATTGGAGGGATACCTCAGGTGCTAAGGGATAGCTCCTCAAATGGACATAGCCTCAGGCAGGCTGGGTGACCAGCTAGAGCTGCAGCCCAGGTGCAAATGATGGTGTCTTGGGCCAGGTGATGGGAAGTGGTCTACTGGATTTATTTGGAAGGTAAAGCTGACAGAGCTTGCTGACAGTTAGGGACTGCTGAGGAGTTGAGGACAGCACCAAGGCTTTGTATTCCCTGAGCTTTGGGAAGAATGAAGTGAACGGCTTCTCTCACTTGGTAATGAGCATTTAAGTTTTTTTCATGTCTTTTGCAGCTTGTTAGATTATTTTGCTGCTGAATAATATTCCATTATGTGGATGTACCACAGTTTGTTCATTCACCTTTTAAAGGAAATCTCGGTTGCCTCCAGTTTTTGGTGATTGTGAATAAAGCTGCTGTAAACATTTACGTTCAGATTTTTATGTGGATCTCAGTTTTCAACTCATTTGAGTAAATGCCTAGGAGCTTAATTGCTGGATCACATGGTAAGACTATTTTTAGCTGTGTATGAAACTGCCAGAATGTCTTTCAAAGTGACTGTCATTTGCTCCTCACCCTTGTCAGCATTTGGTGTTTGTCATTATTTTGGATTTTAGCTATTTTAACAGGTATGTAGTGAAATCTTGTTTTAAATTGCAATTCTCTAGTGACATGTAATGCTGAGTGTCTTTTCATATGCTTGTTTGTCATATGCACAGCTTCTTTGGTGAGATGTCTCCTCAATCTTTTGCCCATTTAAAAAAATTTTAATTTCAAAATATTAATTAAGGGGGCACAAGTGCTTTTGTTGCATAGATATCTTGTATAATGCTTAAGTCAGGGCTTTTGGTGTGTCTGTCACCAGAATAGTGCTCCTTGCACCCAATAGGTAAGCTTTCATCCCACACCCATCCTCCTGCCCTCCCCCCTTCTTGGTTCCTCATGTCCTTTGTATTGCTTTGTGCCTGTGTGTACCCAGTTAATAGCTCTCACTTATTAGTGAGAACATGTGGTATTTGGTTTTCCATTCCTGAGATACTTCACTTAGGATAATGACATTATTTCATTCCTTCTTATGGCTGAGTAGTACTCCATGGTATATACTATATATACCACATTTTCTTTATCCACTCATGAGTTGAAGGGCACTTAGATTGATTCCACATGTTTGCAATTGTGATTTGTGCTGCAATAAACATTTGAGGGCAGTTGTCTTTTTGATTAAATGACTTCATTTCCTTTGGGTAGATACCCAGCAGTGGGATTGCTGGATCAAACGGTAGGTCTACTTTTAGTTCTTTGAGGAATCTCCACATTGTTTTCCATAGTGGTTGTACCAATTTGTAGTCCTACCAACAGTGTGTGAGCATTTCTTTCTCTTTGTGTCCACACCATCATCTGTTGTTTTTTGACTTTTTAATAATGGCCATTCTGAGAGGGGTAAAGTGGTGTCTCATTGTAGTTTTAATTTGCACTTCCGTGATGATTAGTGACGTTGAGCATTTTTTCATATGTTTGTTGGCCATTTGTCTATCTTCTTTAGAAAAACTTCTGTTCATGTCATTTGCCCATTTTTTGATTGAGTTGTTTGTTTTTTTCTTGCTGATTTGTTTGAGTTCTATGTGGACTCTGGATATCAGTCCTTTGTTAGGTGTATAGTTTGTGAATATGTTCTCCCATTCTTTAGGTTGTCTATTGAAATAATTCAAAGAATTATTTCCTCACTGTGCAGAAACTTTTTAATTTAATTGTCCCATTTACTTATTTTTGTTGTTGTATTTGCCTTTGGGGTCTTAGTCATAAATGCTTTGCCTGTGGTAATGTCAAAAAAGTTTTTCTACATTTTCTTCTAGTATTTTTATGGTTTTGCCTTATATTTATTTAAGTCTTTTATTCATCTTGAATTACTTTTTGTATATGGTGAGAGCTAGGGATCCTGTTTCATTCTTCTGCATGTGGCTATCCAGTTTTCCCAGCACCATTTATTGAATAGGGCTTCCTTTCCCAGCATATGTTGTTGCCTGATTTGTCAAAGATCAGTTGGTTGTAGGTAGATGGTTTTATTTCTGGGCTCTCTATTCTGTTCTATTGGTCTATGTCTCTACTTTTATACCAGTACCATGCTGCTTTGGTTACTATAGGCTTGTAGTATAATTTGAAGTCAGGTAATGTGATGCCTCCAGATTTGTTCCTTTTACTTAAGATTGCTTTGGTTATTCAGGCTCTTTTTTGCTTCCAAATAAAGCTTAGAGTTTTTTTCTAGATCTGTGAAATATGGTACTGGTATGTTGATGGGAATTGCATTGATTCTTTAAATCACTTTGGGCAGTATGGACATTTTAAAGATGTCGATTCTACCAATCCATGAGCAGGGGATATTTTTTCACTTTTGTGTCATTTGTGATTTCTTTTATCAGTGTTTTGTAGTTCTTGTCGAGATCTTTAACCTCCTTTGTTAAGTATATTCCTAGTTATTTTACATTCTTTGTAGCTATTGTGAATGGCATTGAGTTCTTGATTTGACTCTCCATTTGAGTGTTATTGGTATGTAGAAATGCTACTGATTGTGTACATTGATTTTGTAGCCTGACACTTTGCTGAACTTATCAATTCCAGGAGTGTTTTGGTGGAGTCTTTAGGGTTTTCTAGATATACGATCACATCAAACAGGGATAGTATAATTTGGCCTCCTCTTTCCTGATTTGGATGCTCTTTATTTCCTTCTCTTGCCTGACCACTCCAGCTAGGCCTTCCAGTACTATGTTGAATAGAAGAGGTGACAGTGGGCACCCTTGTCTTGTTCTGGTTCTTACGGAGAATGCTTCTTTTTACTCATTTTTTAATTGGATTGTTTATTTCTTTACTGTTGAGTTTTAAGAGTTCTTTGTGTATTTTGGATATAAATACTGTATCAAACAAGTATTTGGCAAATATTTTCTCCCGGTCTATGGCTTGTCATTTTCTTAACAATGTCTTTTGTAGAGCAAAAGCCTTACATTTTAATGAAGTCCAACATAGCAATTTTTTCTTCATGGATCATGCTTTGGGCATTGTAGCTAAAATTTCATTGTCAAACCCCAAATCATCTATCTTTTCCCCTATGTTGTCTTCTAAAAGTTTTAAAGTTTTGCATGTTACAGTTAGGTCTATAATCCATTTTGAGTTCGTTTTTGTGAGAGCTGTAAGGTCAGTGTCTAGATTCATTTTTTTCTTTTGCTTTTTTCCCTTCCTTCCTTTCTTTCTCTCTCTCCCTTCCTTCCTTCTTTTTCTTTTTCTTTCTTTCTTCCTTCCTTTCTTTTTTTTTTCATGTGGACGTCCAGATGTTCCAGCACCGTATGTTGAAAAGACTATACTTTGTTGAATTGCCTTTACTTCCTCATCAAATATCAGTCAACTATATTTTTGTGAGCTTATTTCTGGTCTCTCTATTCTTTTCCATTGATCTACTTGTCTTTTCTTTCACCAGTACCACACTGTCCTGATTACTGTAGCTTTATAACAAGTCTTAAAGTTAGGTAGTATCAACCTTCCAACTTTGTTATTCTTCAATATTGTGTTGTCTGTCGTTTGTCTTTTCATATAAACTTTGGAATCAGCATGTTAATATTCACAAAATAACTTCCTGGGATTTTGATTGGGATTACATTGAACACATAGATTGAGTTAGGAAGAGTCGACATCTTAACAATATTGAGTCTTCCTATGAACATAGAATATCTCTCTGTTTATTTAGAACTTCTTTGATTTCTTTTATCAGAATTCTGTAGATTTCTGCATATAGATATGGACACATTGTGTTTATTTATTCCTAAATACTTTATTTTCTTGGTGCTAATATATTAATAAATGGTGTTGTGTTTTTAATTTCAAATCTCAGTTGTTTATTGCTGGTAAATAGGAAAACAGTTGAGTTTTGTATATTAACCTTGTCTCCTGTATGTTTTACTTTGGGATTTTTAGGATGGAGAGCACCCCTTCAATGACAGGAGAAACACGAGATAGAAATAAAGATTTTATTACTTACAGGTTCTGGGGAGGTACATGGCATGCCTGGGGGCTGCACGCAGAGGTCAGGGAGCACAGGCAGGGAGAAAGAGCTGAGAGCATGACCACTAGCAATATATACTGGGAAATAGGGTGGGGGTCACTAAGTTCATGGGCAAATGCCTGGATGGTCCACTTAAAGGAAGTGGTAAGACAGTGGGGAGTCCAGTCTTCTAAGTGGGAGAGATGCCTCTAGGTTTTCATCTCTGGCCACCAGCTTCGGCCATTAGGGTGTGGTGTTCTACTTTTTTTTTTTTTTTCTATTTTTCCCCCTCCCCCCCTTCCCCAGTGTTCTACTTCTAATGCCTAAGTAGGAACATTTGCTGTGTCATTCCCATTACAGTTGACCCTTTAATGTCTAGGCATTAGACCTTGTGATAGGTACTGTTTGAATAGCAGAGGCATTAAAGGCTGCTGGAGAAATCTGGGTCAGGCACCTAGTAAGGCATTTCATGGGAATAAACAGACAAGCAATCTGAATGTACCCACTATGACTTGAAATCCCATGTGCACCATCCACCCCACTGTGTAGGGTCAGCAGGGCCAATCAGGTGGGCTGTATCTGGTTGTCCCCTAGGGAAGTGGACACCAGCAGGCAGTTATATAAGGCAGATATCTGGATTGACCACACTGAGGAATTGGGAGGAGGCATAGAACTGAAAACTATCGTGGATGACTGAATCCTACTTCTGGTGTGGGAAAGTTAAACTTATATTTGAAATGGATCCTGAGGCAACATTAAATTATGAGAATTCACTACATTGTAACCTGGCTATAATCATTTATTAGACCCAGGAGTTTTTAGTCAATATTTTGGGATTTTCTACATAGACAATCATATCATCTGTGAACAAAGACAATTTTATTCCCCTCTCCCCAATCTATATAGCTTTAATTTCCATTTTTTAAAAGAAATCTTCTTGCATTAGCTAGGACTTCAGTATGATGTTGAATAGGAGGTGGGAAGGACATTTAGTTTCTCACCATTAAGTGTGACATTAACTGTGGTTTTTTGGTACCTGTTCTACCAAGATGAGGACACTCCCCTCTGTCCTAGTTTGCTAAGAGTCTGTATTATAAATGGGTGTTGAATCTTGTCAAATGCTTTTCTGCATCTCTTTGTATAATTATGTGATTTTTCTTCTTCAGCCTGTCGATGGCATGGATTACATTGATAGATTTTTTTAATGTGAACCAGCCTTGCATACCTGGAATAAATCTTACTTGGTTATGGTGTATAATTCTTTTTACACATTGTCAGATTCAGTCGTTAATTTTTTGCTGAGGCTTATTGCATCTAATGTTCATGAAAAATACTGATCTGCAGTTTTCCTTTCTTGTAATGTCTTTACCTGGTTGTGGTATTAGAGTAATGCTTGCTTCATAGAATGAGTTAGGGAGTATTACCTTTACTTCTATTTTCTGGAATTGATTGTAGAGCATTGGTACAATTTATTCCTTAAGTGTTTGGCAGAATTCACCAACGAAACCATTTGGACCTGGGGCTTTCTGTTTTGGAAGGTTATTAATATTGATTTGATTTCTTCAATACGTATGGGCCTATTCATGTTATCTATAATATTTTCTTGGTGTGAGTTTTGATAGATGAAATGGACTAATTCCTTAAAAGATACCATCTAAGTTATCAAATTTATGAGCAAAGTTGTTGAACATATTCCTTTGTCATACATTCAATGTCCATGTGATCAGTAGTAATTTCACATCTTTCATTTCTGAAAGATGTAATTTGCATCTTCTCTCTTTTTTTCTTGGTTAGCCTGGCTACAAGTTTATCAGTTTTATGAATACTGACCTTTTCAGAAAACCAGCTTTGGGTTTTATTGATTTTTCTATATTTATCTTCCTGTTTTCAATTTCATTGATTTCTGCTCTAATTTTTGTTATTTCTTCTGCTTGCTCTAGATTTATAATATGGTTCTTTCTCTAGTTTTCTAAGATGGAAGCTTAGATTGTTGATTTTATTGTTTAGTAAAACAATTTCATTGTCAAGATTATTGATTTTTAGATCTTCGTTCCTTTCTAAAATTTTCATTCAATGTTATGCATTTTCCTTTAGCACTGCTTTCACTGCATCCATACATTTTAATAACTTCTATTTTCATATTCATTCACCTCAAAAAATTTGTAATTAATCTCTTTTTTTTTGGCTAGTTTTTTTTGAGACAGGATCTCACTCAGTCGCACAGGCTGGGGTGCAGTGGCTGGAACATAGCTCATGTAGCCTGAAACTCCTGGGCCCAAGTGATCCTCCTGCTTCATCCTCCGCAGTAGTTGAGACTACAGGCATGTACCACCAGGCCTGGCTTAATTAATCCTGAGTCTTCTTTGACTCATGCATTATTATTTGAAAGTGTTTAATTTAATCTCCAAATATTTGGAGGACTTCCAGCCATCTTTTTGTTACCGATTTCTAGTTTATATCCATTGTGGTCTGAAAGCATACTTCATACAATTTCTTTTAAATTTGTTGAGGAGTTTTTGATGGCCCAGAATATGGTTTATGTTGTGAATGATCCCTGCGAATTTGAAAAGAATGTGTATTCTGCTGTCATTGGATGAATATTCTATAATTGCCAATTAGGTCCAGTTGATTGATGGTACTGTTGAGTTCAACTATGTTCTTACTGATTTTCTGATAATTGGATTTGCTTATTTCTGTCTGATAGAGGTGTGTTGAATTCTCCAACTGTAATAGTGGATTTATCTATTTCTCCTTGCATTCCTATGAGTTTTGCCTCGTGTATTTTGACATTCTTTTGTTAGGGGCATACATATTAAGAATTGCCATGTTTTCCTGGCAATCAACCTCTTTATTATGTCATGCTCCTATTTGCCCCTGATAATTTTTCTTGTTCTGAAATCTGCCTTGTCTGAAATTAATATGGCTATTCCAGGTTTCTCTTGATTTGTGTTAGCATGATGTATTTTTCTTCATCCCTTTACTGTTTATCTGTGCTTTACATTACATTTAAAGTGGATTTCTTGTAGGTTACATGTAGTTCAGTCTCATTATTTACTCTATGAGTCTCTGCCTTTTAATTGGTGTATTTAGACCATTCACATTGGAAGTGTTTATTGATATAGTTGTATTAATATCTACCATATTTGCAACTGTTTTCTATTCATTGCACTTATTTTTTGTTTCTTAAATATCTTCCTTTCTTTCTCTCTTCTCTGGTTTTAATTGAACGTTTTATATGATTTCACTTTTTTCTCGTCTTGGCCTATCAATTACACTTCTTTTAAAAAAATTTGGTGGCTTCCCCAGGGTTTTCGGGATATATCTTCAACTAAATTTACAACTAATTTAAGTCCACTTTCAAATCACTTCGTGGGTAGTGTGGGTGCCTTATGGTAGAATATTCACAATGTCTGCCTCCTAAACTTCATAACATTGATGTCATTCCTTTCACTTATTCACAAGCTATATTGACCCAATACATTGTTGCTATTATTATTTTGAACAGTTATCTATTAGATTATTAATAATAAAAAATTAAGGTTTTATTTTACTTTCATTTATTCTTTCTCTAACACTCTTCCTTTCTTTATGTTGATAGGAGTTTCTGAACTGTAACATTTTCTTTCTCTCTGAAGAACTTTTAGCATTTCTTGCAAGGCAGTTCTTCCAACAACAAATTCCATCAGTTTTTGTTTGTCTGAGAAAGTCTTTATTTTTCCTTCACTTTTAAATATATTTTATTTATTTATTATTTACTGTGTATTGTTAAGGTGTATAACATGATGTTTTGATATATATAAACACAGTGAAATGATTACTATAATTAAGTAAATGAACATATACATCATCTTACAAAGTTACCTTTTTTGTGTGGTAAAAGCATCGAAAATATATTCTTTTACCAAATTCTCTGTATACAACACAATATTATTACCTATAGTGCTCACAGTGTCCGTTATAGCTCTAGATTTGTTCATCCTGCATCACTGCAAGTTCGTACCCTTTGACTGACATCTCCCCATTTCTTCCCCCTGCTCACCCCTGGTAACCACTGTTCTACTCTGTTTCTATGTATTTAACGTTTTTCGTTTCTACTTATAAGTGAGATTATTCAGTATTTTCCATTCTATGTCTGGCTTATTTAACTTGGCATAGTGGCCTCCAGGTTCATCCATGTTGTGGCAAATGGTAGTGTATCCTTCTCTTTTAAGGCTGAAAAATATTCATAGGTGTATATATATATTTATATGTATACACATTTTATGTATCAATCTCACAATTTCTCTTTTTTTTAATTTTAATTTCTGAAGACTTTTTAGAGAAAGGGTCTTGCTATGTTGCCCAGGTTGGAGTGCACTGGCTATTTATAGGCATAAGCATTGCACTATTGCCTCAAACTCCTAGACTCAAGCAATCCTCCCGCCCTAGCATCCTGAGTAGCTGGGACTACAGGTGCATGCCATTATGCCTGGCATTATCACAAAGTTTCTTTATCCATTCATTCATCAGTGAATACTCAGGTTATTTCCATATCTTAGCTATTGTGAATAATGCTGTGAACATGGGTGTGTAGATATCTCTATAAGATACTGATTTTCTTTCCTTTGGGTATATATATATGCAGCAGAGAGATTTCTGGGTCATATGGTAGTTCTATTTCTTATTTTTTGAAGAACCTCCATACTGTTTTCCACATGGCTGTACCAAGTTACATTCCCACCCACAGCATACAAGATTGCTCTTTTCTCCACACCCTCACCAGCACTTATTTCTTGTCATTTTGTAATAGCCAGGCTAACAGATGTAAGATGATATGTCATGGTGGTTTTGATTTGCATTTTCCTAGTGACTAATGGTATTGAGCATCTTTTCATATGCCTGTTGGCCATTTGTATGTATTCCTTGGAGAAATGTCTATTCAGGTCCTTTGCTCATTTTTTTTTTTTTTGATACAAAGTCTCACTCTGTTGCCCGGCCTAGAGTGCCGTGGTGTCAGCCTAGCTCACAGCAACCTCAAACTCCTGGGCTCAAGCAATCCTCCTGCCTCAGGCTCCCAAGTAGCTGGGACTACAGGCATATGCCACCATGGCTGGATACTTTTTTTCTATATATTTTTAGTTGTCCAGCGAATTTCTTTCTATTTTTAGTAGAGACGGGGTCTCGCTCTTGCTCAGGCTGGTCTCGAACTCCTGAGCTCAAATAATCCACCAGTCTGGCCTCCCAGAGTGCTAGGATTACAGGTGTGAGCCACCATGCCCGGCCCTTTGCTCATTTTTTAATTGGCTGATTTGCTTGCTTATTGATCTATTTGGTTGATATTGAGTTGTGTGAGTTCCTTGTATATTTTGGATATTAACCCTTTATCTTATAAATGGTTTGCAAATATTTTCTCCCAATCTGTAGGCTGCCTTTTCATTTTGTTGTTTCCTTTGCCGTGAAGAAGCTTTTAAGTTTGAGGTAGTTCTACTTGTGTATTTTTGCTTTTGTTACCTAAGCTTTTGGTGAGATACTCAAAAATTAATTTTCAGGGCCCATGTCAAGGAGCTTTCCCCCTTTGTTTTCTTCCAGGAACTTTACCGTTTTAGTTCATATGTTCAGATCTTTACTCCATTTTGAGTTGATTTTTGTGTATGGGATGAGGTAAAGGTCTAATTTTATTCTGCATGTGGATGTCTAGTTGTCTCAGCCACTTACTGAAGAGATTGTCCTTTCCCCATTGTGTGTTCTTGGCACCTTTTTTGAAGACCAATTGACCATAAATGTGTGAATTTATTTCTGTGCTTTCTATTCTGCTCCATTGTTCAACGTGTCTGTTTTTATGCCAGTATCATGCTGTTTTGGTTACTGTAGTTTTATAGTATATTTTGAAGTTAAGTAGTGTGGTGCCTCCAGCTTTGTTTTTTTGCTCGAGATTCCTTTGGCTGCTTGGGGACTTTTGTGCTTCCTTATGAATTTTAGAATTGTTTTTTCATTTCTGTGAAGAATGTCATTGGAATTTTGAGAGAGATTGTATCAAATCTATAGATCGCTTTGGGTATTATAAACATTTTCACAGTATTCTTCCAATTCATGAACACAGGATATTTTTCCATTTATTTGTGTCTTCTTTAATTTATTTCATCAAAGTTTTATAGTTTTTAGTGTATAGGTCATTTACCTCTTTGGGTAAATTTATTTTTATATGTTGTTTTGTAGCTAAAGAAAATGGAATTACTTTCTTGATGTCTTTTTTGGACAGTTCATTGTTAGTGTATAGAAATCCTGCTGATTTTACTGGTTTTTTTTTTTTTTTTTTGAGACAGAGTCTTGCTCTGTCACCTGGGCTAGAGTGCAGTGGCATCATCATAGCTCACTGCAACCTCAGATTCCTGGGCTCAAGTGATCCTCCTGCCTCAGCCTCCCAAGTAGCTGGGACTACAGGCACATGCCACCACACCCAGCAAATTTTTCTATTATCAGTAGAGACAGGGTCTTGCTCTAGCTCAGGCTGGTGTTGAACTCCTGACCTCAAGAAATGCTACCGTCTCAGCCTCCCAGAGTGCTGGAATTACAGGTGTGAGCCACTGCGCCTGGCCAATTTCATCAATGTTTTATACTTTTCAGTGTATAGGTCTTTTACCTCTTTGGGTAAATATCTTTCTTTTCTTTTCTTTTTTTTCTTTTTTCTTTTCTTTTCTTTCTTTTCTTTTCTCTTTTTTTCTACCTTCCCTCCTTCCCTTCCTCCCTCCCTTTCTTTCTTTCTTTCTTTTCTTTCCTTTCTCTCTCTCTCTTTTTTTTTTCTGTACAGACAGGCTGAGTCCAAGATGGCATCAGCCAAGAACAAACTCTTAACCTGTTGGCTTTAAGTTAAGCCATAGGTGGTGAATCTTAAAGACAACAAGTTAAGTCACAGGTCATTAATCAAAGGAGCAGTTGTACGCTGTGATCTTTCTCTCTTTTTTCTCTTTTCTGTTAGTTTATTAGCAATGCTGTCCTTTCACTTAAAGTTTCAATCTTTCTGCTTATATTATCCATTATTCTTATGTATTATCCACTTTTTTCATTAGCATCCTTAGAATTTTAATCGTACTTATTTTAAATTCACAGTCTGATAATTCTAAAATTATTTTCATGTCTGAATCTGGTTCTTTTGCTTTCTTTCTACCTTCAGATTGCGTTTTTTCTTGACTTTTAGCATGCCTTGTAAATTTTTGTTGACAACCAGATATTGGGTATTGGGTAATAGGAATTTAGGTAAACTGACTTTAAGGTATGTTTATCTCACTAGGAGAGTTATGCTGTGTTCAATGTTTGCTGTAGCTATAGATGTCTGAAGCTTTACTTTCCTTTAGTGTCCTTGTTTTTGTCTCCTCTAAAGAGCCTTTTTTTTTTTTTTAATAAGACAAGGTCTCACTCTGTTTCCCAGGCTAGAGCACAGTGGTGTGGTCATAGCTCACTGCAGCCTCAAACTCCTGTGCTCAGGTGATCCTCTTGCCTCAGCCTCCTGAGTAGCTGCCATGCCTGGCTAACTTTTTAAAATAAATTTTCATAGAGGTGGGGACTTGCTTTGTTGCCCGGGGTGGTCTTAAACTTCTGGCCTCAAGCAATCCTCCCTCATTAGCCTCCCAGAGTGCTGGGATTATAGGTGTGAATCACTGAGCCTGGCCCAAAAGTCTTTCTTAAATAGAGCCTGAGCCTTCTAGTTCTTTCAACTGTGATCCCCTGTTGTTGTATAGGGTTTCCATTGTCATGGAGGTAAGGTGTTGGAGAGGTGTTCCACAGTCCTATGAGAAGGTCTCCATGTTTTTGTGGGTCTCTGTTCCTGGTATATGACATTCACAAGCACTGCTCAGCTTCTCCCCTCCCTTTTAGATGTGACAGGATGGCTAGAGGGGGCTGGTGTTGGTTAATTGTTACAGGGAACAGAAGGGAGAACAGAATGCTTTTCTTATTTATTTATTTATTTATTTTTAATGGGATCTCACTCTCATCTAGGCTGGAGTGCAGTGGTGCAATCATAGCTCATTGTATCCTTGAACTCCTGGGCTCAAGAGATCCTCACACCTCAACCTGAGTAGCTAGGACTGCAGCTGCATATCACTATACCCAGCTAATTTTTTAAAAAATTATTTTTGTGAAGAAAGGGTCTTGGTAGGTTGCCCAGATTGGTCTCACCTGGCCTCAAGCAATACCCCCACCTTGGCCTCCCAAAGTGATAGGAATACAGTCAAGAGCCACCACACCTAGTCACTGGTATATTTTAAAATGGTCACTTTCTCCTGCCCCTGCTGGATGCATGAGAGGATTTTCCTCCAACCTTCACAGCAAGAACCTGATGGGGCTCCTGCAGGTAAAACTCAAGGAACTAATACTAGTTCCCCTGTGGTTTTTAACTGTCTACCTAGTCCAGGGGTGGGGAGACTTTTCATGTTGGAAGGCCTCATTAATTTAGCTGTAATCAAATAAGGCCATATTCAAAAAACTTCAATTAGATATATTTAAAAATGCATACTATTTTGTAGAAATCTGACTACCTATGTACTTAATAATTTCAAAAAATGAAAACTATTTGCTAATGTTAAAGTTAACCTTTTAATGACTTTGTCGTGTCTGGTTTTTGTTGGAAAGCATTTGAATATTTGGTTGCAGCATGGAGGTCTGTGGTTTCAGTTGATCCTCTAGATGGGTATCAGTCATTTGTGACCTTAAGGGCATCTTGATTTGGGTTAAGTAGGAGAATGTAGATTCACAGCAATAAGTGATTGAAAAGCAAGAAAGCATTTTTTGGGCATGTTGCTGAAGGCGTGAGTATTCTACTGCATTTCTCCATATTTCAATTGGATCTTTCTTAGCATCCAACAATGACTTTAAAATGTCATCTATGGAGAGCTCAGTCAATTCCATCTGTAGTTCTTTAGGTACCTTGGTGATATCAACTAGGTGAGGCTGAAATGCTAATTTGAAGGTGATGTCGTTCTCAAAGTCAGTGAATCTTTCATTGTATTCTCCAATTAATAGGTCTATAGCAGCTGTGTATTCTTCAAATGGTTAACATATATCACCCTGCTCATCAATGGCCTTTGCTAACTGGGGAAAATGTTCATCCAAAATTTCCTTTCGAAGAAGTGTTGAAAAAAGATAGCATTGGTTTTTTTTTTTGGAAAAGCTTGGATTTTTTTTGTGTGTGTGTGTGCCACATATCATATATATACTTAGTTTTACCTTACTAAGTAATATTCAAGTCATTTTGATTTGGCATTATATCACACAGAAATGCTGCATTCCTTTAGAAATCTTCTTTCAAAAATTTACGTTGCTGATTCTGTTCTTCATAAAATTTAACTATCTGTTCTCGCAGAGATAAAATTTTGGCTAACACCCGTCCCTGCAATAGTCAACACACTTTATTTATTATTACTATTTTTTTTTTACTTATACATATTAAAATAGAATAGACATAAGCCAAAAAGAAGAAAAAAATCAGGATAATGTGTCACTGCCATTTTGTTTGCAGGGAGGAGTCAGGAAATGGAACAAATTCCCAGGAAAACATTCTAAGACCATTCCAAAGTAGCTAGGTTACATAATGTTAAGATTCAATGCCAAAATTAAGTCTTATCCCATTTAATCTACAAATGAAAAAAAGGACTCAAAAGTTCATCCTGCTTAGGAATTTTTACATTAAATATATAGCGATTCATTTCTCTGAAGGTGATACTGGCAACTTTTACAAGAAAGAAGTTTCCATTATGCATTGACTAGAAAATCTCAAATACAACTAAGCAGCTCAGTAAGTATCATTAAACAGTCTGAGCTAGCACATATTTTGGTTTATTGCAGAACTACATTTGGGTTTTAGAAAGGCAGCAATTATATTTTGGCTTTTAGTCTAGATGCTTAACATAGTTAAGGTGACAGTTCAAGCATATTGAGTGAAGGTAGTTAAAATTTAATGACAATCATCACAATCTCTTGCAACATACACACACTGTATAACGCTTAGATGGAATGAAACCAGTGTTCTTAACAGGTGTTTCACACATACACACACACCCCCCCCCAACTAAAAAAATTATCAAAGACAATCATTCTAGATGTACATGGTAACATGTTAAAAATGCAAATATAATGTAGAACTAAAGTAATATGAACAGCACTATTCATTACCTAGGAGAAAGGCAACTGGTTCTCACATACAGCTAAGCTTGTTATCAGTCATCCTAATCACAATGGCTTGTAAACGCATCGGGTTTCCAGTAGAGAAACTATTCTAGGAAAGTCAGTAAATCTCTTGAAAGTTTCACATCTGTAAAACCAGGATAAGGCTACCACTATCTTGAAATCTGAACAAGGTATCAGATGAGACAATAAGATTCCCAGCCATATGTAGATAGGAAGGTCCTCATGCAGCACATGCTCACTGGCTCTGGGAAAGCTTCATGTGCATAATACAGAAGTTGCCAAAGAAGGAAACTGGAGAAATTCAGCTATATTTTTGTTGTGCCATGACTTTTAAACCTCAGGAATGGTGTGGTCCATCAGGCTTTTCATAATGCCTGGGGCCATCTGTTTAATAATATGTTCAAAGATAAAAGCAGGCTTGATTGTAATAGTAACTACAATCCTGGCCATTGAGAGTCCTTCAATCCAATGACATTCTGCCCGTTAATTTCAAAGATGTTATGTTCCATGAGGAGACCATTTCTGGCTGCAGAACTATCTTTGACTATGGATGTTATTTTTCCATTTTTAAAGATAAAACCAACATGTCCAGTGCTATCCTTGTGCATGGTGATTGTCCATTCACAGGGCCTGTCACAAATGGTCATAGTAATCTTCTCTCCAAAAGTTTGTTTGAGCACCTTGTGTACTTTATCAGAGCTTCAGCTGGCACAGTTTTCACCATTGATCTGGAGCACTTGGTGCCTGAATCTCAGACCAACCCATGATGCTGGAGAATTAGCCTGGACTAGCTGAACAAACATACCATTATCTGTCAATTTAAGCCTGAGTCCAATTTTTCCATCTTGATCATTACACAAAATGACTTCACAAATCCCTTGCTTGATTTCTGCTCTATGAATTCCAACATCATTGCCAGTCACAGCAGCCACCATATAGTTCATACTGGAAGGTGTTGCTACCAACTGCCCCTGAACTGATGCTCCAAGGACCATGGCCATATTTGCACATATTTCTTCTTCATTTAAACTCAGGCCCATGTATTGAGAGAGCTCTGGATACAGTTTAGGATAGAGACTTCCATCTTGAGTTACGGGAGCAGAAGTGTCTGACAAAACTGCTGGGTTGGCAGGATTTGCAGAAAAGGCAGCCTGAGCCTGAATTACTTTGTCTACCTTCAAGTCTTCCAGAGATGGATAGAGGGGCATTTTTGCAGGGTTTTTCTAGATCTCAGGGACCTGCTCGCTGCTGCCTCCTCCGATCTCTGGCACTGACTTCTGAGGCCTGAGGGAAGCAGAGCAGAGTGCCATCAGTGCACTTTAGAAAGATAGGGCAAATCCACACTGAATACTTCATCATTCAGCGTGAGCATGTTGCAAAACTGATGATGCCATGTCGTACTTGCATGAATGTAGTTAACAATACTTATAACTTGTTGCAAATTATCACTTAAAATAGTAGCTTTTGCACAGAAATGTTGCTGATGCAAGATACAATGAAAAGAAATGAAAGCATCTGGATCTGTTAATACTTTATCTATTCCCTGAGTTCTGTTCACAAGAGTGCCCAAAGCGAGTCACTCTTCATAGCAAAGAAATCTTATGTTATGACCCAAATAAAGTATAAAACCTTAACCAAGTCAGTGTTATCAGTTGACTCATCTAAAGCAATTGAATAATAATATACTTTCCTTTCGAAGTATTGCAAGGATTGCATGAAGTTGTTCTGTGAAGTCGAAGGCTAATTCATGCTGCCAGTGAGTTATGGTTCTCCTTGAAAGGGGCAGCTGTTTGTACTTTGAAATGTTATTGGGATCTAAGCATCCTACAACTTTGACAATGCATTCTTTTACAATTTCTGCATCATTGAATGGCTTCCACTTTTTCTTGAGAATATAAGATACTTTATAAGTTGCCTCAGTGACATTATTTCCAGGTCTTACTGCTGCTTGGAAGAATTGTCTTTGCTTTTCCTTTTGATCTTTTAATTTCTGCACTGCAACCTTTCATGCTTCTCCTCTAATTTACAGTATTTGTGGTCCTTATGAGTATTATAATGCTGATGAGCATTCAATTTCTTTAATGTTGATATTGCAGTACCACAAAGCAAGCAAATCATCTTATCTTTAGCAGAAACAAGATAATATTGCAATTCCCAATCCTTATTAAAAATCTGTTTTCTTCCTTCAGCGTTCTCTTGGTCTTCTTTGACATGATGGGCTGTTAAGCAGCCAGAATTTTAAAAATACTGTCTAGCTGTGCAACTATTCACAAATTCCACTTCAAACAGAGACACCTTGCACCATTGCCAAAATGTGATAACAAACTGGTATGCTTGACCCCCATAAACTCCCACCAACCAGCTTCATACGGTAGTGGCACCAGTCAGGCGGGGGAAGTTAGAACTAAATCATGAGCATAGCAGCTGTCAATTTAGCCCTTATGGTTTACTAATGTTCCAATTGTGCTGGTCAATCTGGGAGGATTATTTTGTTGAAATTTGTTTTATTCTTTGGTATTTTAAATATGTTGATTTTAAAGATAAAAATATGAAAGACAAAAAAAAGTATTAATACAAATGAAAGTATTTGTTCTATAAAATTTGAATTCAGTCCAAAGGCCGCACTTAAGGCTGCAGGTTCCCCAGCCCTGACCTAGTCCAACCTCTGCCTTCAGTGGTTTGTCAATTTACGGTCAGTGTTCCTGCTGGTTCTGGTTCCTGCTGCAGGCTAATCCTCTTGGGTTTCTGCTCCCAGTAAGCTGTGATTCTCTGTATCTGCCTCTCTCTCTCCAGTTTTCAGGGCAGTAGTTTGCCCTGTGACCTCAATTCTCTGCCAGACCTAAGAAGAGCTATTATTTTTTAGTTTGTTCAGTTGTTTTCTTAAAAGGATAGGGGTGATGCTTCCAAGCTCTTTATATGGCTGGGCAGAATCCAGAAGTCTAAAGGCTGCCTCCTTTTCACTGTGCCAGAGGTTCCCTCCCATGGCTGCCAACAGAGAGACCTATTCCACTTCAGTGACCCATTTCCTCTGCTCTGACCTTGTTTGGCTTCATGATACTGCTCAATTCTCTGGCTCCTTTGACTCACTGAGGACAAGTTGTCCAGCAAGAAGATAACAGTTAAAGTTGTATTCAGATGCACTCAGTACCTGGCCCTACTATGAGCTCTAGGGTTCATAAAAGACAGATGATAGTTGGTCCCCAGCTTGTGTGGGGCTTACCCTTCCAGAACCAGCCACAGGCCTATTAAGTACCCCTCCAGCCCTGGTGTTGCCCAGCTCATCTGCTGCTTCCCTGTTTCCCAGTTCTAGGGCTCTACCGGGTTCCTCACTGACCAGCTCTGCTCCAAGGCCACGCTCTAGTGGAAGGCTGGAGAACATCCCAGGGAGGCAGCAGCAGTGGCCACTGCATGGAGCACCAACAATGACATGGTTTTGGACCTTTATCTACAAAATCCTTGAATCGTTGCTGGGAAAGGAAGTGAGAGTTGCTCAGCCTGATGTGGACTGTGGCAGCCAGTACACAGGGGTCTGCTGGCTAGAAGAGGAGCCCCCCAAGTCTCATCAGTGTGGGGGGCCCCCTGAGCCTTGGCCCTTTGTCGGACTGAGTTCTGGGCCACAGCTTTGGAAGCAGCACAGTCTCCAGATGCAACACTGCCTGGAGCCAGGGTGGAGCAAGAGCCTGGGAGGGGAGAAAGCCAGTGGTTGAGAGGCCCAGGACTGGGCTACAGACTCCGTACCAGAGGCTCCCATCCTGGGGTTAAGGTGGCAGAGTGCCAGCATCATTAAGTTTGCAATAATTCTTTTAAATTGTTTTTGAAAATACTTTTTTTAAAAAACCTTTTTAAGAATCAGCATAGTTATATTTGGGACACTTTCTTAGACATTAGAAACTGGAAACTTAATTCTGGAAAGTATATACTTGTAACAGTTTCCATGTGGAAAAAAACATTTTTTAGAAACAAATTTTGGCTTCAGTGAACACACTCTGATCCTAGTATCTACTGTGCCCATAGTCTGCAAGAGAAAAAGCAACCATTTGCCATTCTTTTACACATGTATTGAAACATGCTGCTGTATGTGCAAAGGAACCCACTTTTATGCTTGTATATTTTGCATCGAATATCTATCTTTAATTTGCATAATTATGCTTGGAGTCTTCATAATTTTTCATTTTATGGAATTGTTTGCATTGACTTTAAGTATGAATAAAAGAAATAAATGTGTGAAATCAATAAGTGGTCAGAAGAGGAACTCATTTCCTTCGTGAGGGGGTGGGAAGGGCAGTAACAGGGCCTCGGGCAGGGCAGTTGTGGTGGGAGGATTTCCTGCCCTCCATGGAGAGGAGAGTGGGAATTCTTGCCACTCCCTAAGCTGCCCCTAAAAATCACATGTCACTTCTGGGGTGACTGGAAGAAGGGGAGCTTGGCATCTTGTTTGATAGGCTTGAAGATCTGCCCAGAGGAGGAGAAAACTGGGTGAAAAAGCCTTTGGAAAGAGCCCAACCAACCCCCACTCAACCCACACGTGAGTGCCCGGAGGGTCAGAAGATCACCTGGAAGCTAGACTTACTGAGCTCCTTGGCTGCGTCCTTTGCAAACATGCTGTCTGAGGGGTGAGAAGAATGTGGGAGAGTCCTGGCAGGAATGGGTGGAGCAGAGGTGAGGGGTTCAGCCAAGCTGGAGGAACAGAGAAATGGGGAGGGCTCAGGAGGTCATGGCTGCATCATTTATCTCATTTTTCTTTCTTTGCTCAGTGCAGAAGGAACACAAGAGCCTGTCAGGGGGATGAGGAGGTTTCCTACAGGCAAAACAGCCCCAGCCCACCGCAGGCTCTCAGGCCTCCATGGGGTCAGAATTGGATATTAGGTCAGAGTCTGCAAACCGGACAGATAGTTTAGTGATTAGAGTTATGTGAACACTATGGCCTCTGCCCAAGATGCTACTGGGGGACAAGAACAAGGGGTCTAGGGAGATTTGAAAAATATAAGACACATGAAAACATGTCATGTCCCTGTCCCCCAGTGTTAAGACTGCTCAATCAAGTGGTTTCAATTGTATATTTTAAAAGATTTTCTTGATTGTTTCCATTGACAAGAGTCAGAAGGTAAAGAAGCATGGGCTTTCTTTTTAAATTACAAAAGCAATACCTGTTCCCTGTAAAAAGTTATGTGTACCATAAAAATTTATGATGCCATAGTTCTCCATAGTATGAATTAACTAAATTTTATTTATCTGTTCTCTTAGTAGCAAGTAGGTAATTTTCAGCCTCTGCTTTCATACTGATGCAGTGAATATTCTTTTACATCTTTAGGTACTAATGCAAATGTTTCTGTAGAAGAGATTCCTGGAAGTGGAGTTGTTGGGTCAGAGGATGTTTCATATATAGAAATTTGTAGATATTACCAAATTGGACCTCAAAGTGGGTGCAGCAATTTATAAGCCCACCAAAAATGTGCAGGAGTGCCCAATCTGGGGGGATCCTTGAGGTTCCCTGGGGAGCCACGGGTATCCTGAGCCCCACTGGCTGAGGAGGCTTTCCCGCTCTGCGTGCCTTTGTGAGTTTGCCACCCTCAGGCTGGCTCGAGCGGTGGAAGCCTCAACCCGTCGCAGGTGTATTTTTGTACACTGGGTTGGGATTCGCACACGAGTGCTGCCTTTACCCTTTCCCAGTTTGGGAGCTGGCTGCATGTGAAATGCGATCAGTGGGGAGAAGGAAATACACCGTGTGCGATTATATTTTAGACACTTGCCATGGGGCACTCGCGGGAAGGAGATGTAGGTTTGTGCTCTGCGGGCTCCAGCCTCTGGTGGCCCCCTGCATGGCCTTTGTGGTTCACAAAATGTGTAGCTGAATGTCTAAGGTCCCTTCCAGCTTTAAGGCTGGGCTCTGCAGTATTTTGCACAGGTTATTTTTTAAAAATAACTTACTGTTGCCTTTTACATCAGCTATATGTTTTCCTTTCTTATTTAATACATAAAAATGGTCCCAAAGGAGTAATGACTACATATGGTCAAGGAACATATTTTTAATGTTATCACAAAAACATTTGTGGGTAGGACCCCAAAATATTTTCACTCTAATGCAAATGATTCTAGAAAACAAAACTTCTACCTTCTGAATATCATGTATTCATAAAGCTACAACTTTCTCCCCAACAGGTGACTGAGCATATTTTCACAAGCTTACAAATGCACTTATTTGATTTCTTAGAGAAATCACAATGGATGGCAAATGCCCTGTGTGGAATTGCATAAACAGTGGTGTCTGGAGCTGGTGTCTCATGAGAGCTGACCATGGGTATCTCTTTTTGTTATGGACTGAATGTTTGTGTCCCTCCAAAATTCATAAGTTGAAATCCTGACCCCCAGTGTGCTGGTATTAGCAGATGGGACTTTTGGGGAGGTGATTAGGTCATGAGGGTGGAGCCCTTATGATGGGACTCGTGCTTCTTTACAAATGGACCCTGGAGAACTCGCCCACTGTCTGCCATGGGAGGACACAGGGACAAGTCAGCAGTTTGCAACCCAGAACAGAAACCTTGCCAGACCCCGGCCACACTGACACCCTGATTTTAGACTTCTAGCTTCCAGAACTGTGATAAAGAAATTTCTGTTGTTTATAAGCCATGCAGACTATGGTATTTTATAGTAGCCCAAGCTAAGACCCTTCCCACTTCTGCCCTCAGTGACATTATATCTGAAGATTGAAATCTACCACAGTGGAAGTATTTGCACCATGGAAATCAGCAAAGCCTCCAGACTTTTTTTTCAGAAAGCCAGTTATTGAACATTTACCAGATACCACTACATTTCTATTTATATTACTATATTTTTTAATGAACCATTTGAAAATAAGGTACAAACATCATATCTCTTTTCCCCTTAATACTTAAGTGTGTATTCTCTTAAAACAACAGCATTCTCCTCCATTAAAATCAGATTAAAATTTATCCAATATTACTATCTAATCCATATACCTCTTTCAAAATGTCTCTTTTTTCTCCCAACAATATTTTTCATAGGTCCAGGATCGCTCCCACAGTCACCTATTGCATTTAGTTGTCCTGTCTCTTTGATGTCCTTGAATCTGAAACAGTTCCTTAGTCTTGCCTTGTCTTTCATGACCTTGACTTTTTTTTTTTTTTTCTGAGACAGAGTCTCACTCTGTTGCCCGGGCTAGCTCACAGCAACCTCAAACTCAAATGATCTGCCCACTTCAGCCTCCCACAGTGCTAGGATTACAGGCGTGAGCTACCACGCCCGGCCGACCTTGACATTTTTGAAGAGAACCAGCCAGTTTGTCTGATGTTTCCTCATGATTTATGCATTTTGGGGGGCAGGAATATCTCAAAAGTGATGCTGTTTTGAGGTGTTCTTTCCCCCCAAATATGTATATTATGATGGAAAAGAGCTTTCTCTTCTTCCCCATGTATTTCTTGTTCATTTATTTATGTATATCAGTGGGGATATATACATACTCATGGATTTCTATTTTACTTAAGGGGTTACAACCTATACTGACATTAAGTATTTTGATGTTCAGATTTGGCCAATAGAGTCAGCTTTCCTGTCCAATTGAAGTCCCCATCATTCTATGAGCACTTCCTTATTTTCTAGTACAAGATGTTTTAGACCCACCTTGTATTTTCCCTGCCCTAGCCCTGGGGTCAACCATTTCTCCAAGGAGCCTTAGTTCCTTTAAGTGGAAAATAGTTTTAAAAACCAAATTCTGGGTGCTGGCTGTGCTCACTGGTACTGGGGTGTTATTGTTTCTAAGCCCTTGAAGAAGCCAAAGCTAGGAACCATATGTATGCATGCACTCACACATCCATCTATCTGTCATCTGTCTATCGTGTATACATGTGCTCCATTTGTCTACATGCAGTGAAGCCTACATGTACACACTAATATCTCTAATTCCGGTCCACCTCAGAGTTATTCTAGCATTTTCTCCTTTCCCCTTTCTGTGTTTTCTGTTTCCCTTCTCTGATGGAGAGCCCTGACTTCCAGCACACTTAGTGAATTTTCTTAGCTCAAGCCCCTCCTGTGTGTAGCCAAACCCCTGGGCCCATGGGCCAGAAACTCAGCCCCAATGGTGCCTCCGCACCACCCTGTTCCCATCCCTGGTGCTGGAGGTGCTGATGGAAATAGTCCCCAAGAAGAGGAAAAGGAAAGGGAAGAAGGGAAAAGACTCACAGATTTTGTATTTATTCAGTGTGTTATAACCCATTTTTGGCATTATGCAGTTTTATGTTCAAATTTTTCCATAATTGGTCAGTAAAGCCCCTTCAGCCTGGCTCCTGTGTCCTACTGCTAGGTCCCTATGACTTTCTGAGCACATTTTTACTTGACAGTAGAAGATGTTCAAGGCTCATGTTGAAATTTGTTTGCCCCAGGCTTGGAATCAGATGTTTCTTCAACTTCATTTTAGTGGGAAATGGTATTTAAAACTAGGATCTGAACTGCAGGTGAACTCATTGCTTATGAAGTGTCCTTGCTCCTAGACCTTTTTAGAGCTAGCAAATATATATGAAAAATATAAAACTATACAAATTAGCTGATCCCTCTAATCCACTCCCCTCTTTCTCCTATGCCAATTTCTTTCCCATGGCCCACGGTGGGCGCCCTGGCCCCCGGCGGGTGCCCTGGCCCCCGGCAAAATTAATATATTTTTACTCATTTGCTCAATCCTACAATACATACAAACGAGCCTTGGAATTGCCTCTTTTCTTTAAAGAAAATCATACACATACATATTTACATAGGCAAAGGTCCCTCTCGTTGCCCCCCTCTGCGGGGAGTTAGCCACACTCCCAGCAAAAAATCAGGTCCCTTAGGTAGGGGTCGTCGCAAAGGATAAGAAAATAATAGAAAATGGAAAATAATAGAAATAAAAAAATGCACAGAGACGAAGGTATAGTTTTATAGATTTATAAAAAGATAAATGGCAAAGAGGGGTACTCAGGGGTCCTTACGATATCCCTGTGAATCGTAAGGCCACGGGTGAAATTTTACATGGGTATTTATAGGTACAGTGATCAGTTGCCAGGGGTAACAGATTTACATAATAACAGGTAGTTAGTTTTATGTTAAAAGTCTTTCAAAAGGCTTCTATAGATCCCTTAACTAACTCTGGTTACAAAATCTTTCAAGGACAGACTTCTAAGTTCTAAGGTAAAGCTATCTCTTAACAGAAGGGTTAAACAGAGACATAGTGGCTCCATATTTCTTTATCTAGTTATTGCAGATAGAGACAGGCCATCGGAAATCAAGCAGGAGCTGTCCCTTGGGCTGTTTTTAGCCGCAGATATCTGTCTCTGGGCAGACACTCCGATCCGCTCTCAGCCTGTGATTCCTTGCAGACCTTGCTTTGTCCTTCAAAGCAGTTGAGAACCACAGGGTTGAGACTGCAGTGTCCCCTTGGAAAGCAGCTGCTGCTGACCTTTGAGATGCCCTCCTGAGGTGGAGCAGCTTTTGATATGCAAACTAACATGTTCACATATTCTTTCAGGGCAGAGCCCTGCAAAACTCCTGAGACCATTTCTGTCTCTAATATAGTAATATTAATTTATGGAGCGATGCCCTTCCCCCGCTGTGCTTTGGTGACATTTTGGTCGGTGCACTTGCTCACTTCAGAGGCAGCAGGAGAGCAAAGCACTGGCCGGGTATCCTGGGAGCCTCCCAGGGTCGCCAGAGCACCTCACCACAGGCCCAGGGCTGGGGCCGAGGGGTCATAAGGCTGTAACCACATGTCATTGTCTTCCTCTTCGGGGATGCGTGTCCCTCTAGCTGGCAGCGGGCAGATGGTCAGGGGATCCGGGTGTTCGCTGCCGTCGTGGGCTCTGGGTCTGAAATAGGCACAGAGCGCGTCTGGGAAGGTGTCGGTGAAGGTGAAGATGTGGGAGCCGTCGGACACATTGAAGAAGGACAGCTTTCCCGCATCGCAGTCCAGGAGGACGCCCACGCGCCGGGGGGGCACGCGCAGGGTGAGCGCGACGCGGTGCGGGTCCAGCACGAAGTACTCACAGCCGTTCCACAGCCCCATCACCCAGTAGCCGCAGGCCGGGCTCAGGCGCGCTGGCCCCGCGCGCGGCACCGCGGCCAGGCAGGCGCCCAGGAACCAGCGGCTGCGGCGACCAACATGCACCTCCCAGTAGTGGCGGCCGGCGGAGAAGCGCTCGCGGCTCAGCACGCACTTCTGCTCTGAGAACCGCTGGGGGTCACTGGGCGGAGGGCCCTGCGCCACCCCGCGGGAGGACACACTCATGCCATCCTCCGTGACCTCCAGGCTGGGGTGCGCCGAGGCATGATCCAGAGTCACATCCACTGCAGAGACACAGGGTTAGTGCCTGCCCAGGATGGTTCTGGGCCCTGTCTGTCCCCCTCTAAGAGGCAAACCACTAGTTTGTCTTGGTGGACCGATGGGCAAAATCGTCACCGCCATCCCCACCCTTGCTACCTGCCTCCCCAGGACTGAAGTGGCATGCAAGTCACTCCTGAGCATTTGATAGTGGCAGGAGGAATCCTATCCTTTCCTGAACTGGAAGTTCCCTGAATTCCACATTGGTGCCACAGAGACCAGAGATAACAAACGAGGTAAGTTCATTGATGGGGCCAAGTCCCCATCAGGGGAAGGCACTATGGGCTGATTCTATTCCCTGCTGGTCCCACCACCCTGTGTGACCTTGATATCATCAGATGAGCTCTAGGTTTTACAGCAATTTTAGGATTTTAAAAGGGCCTTTGAGATCATCTAGTCCAGTGGCCTACACTCTACCCCATGCCCCCAAACACCCCATGTGACAGATGGGAACCTAGAGGATCCTTTGCCAGAGGTCTGAGCGGTTCCTTACAGACTCTGCATTCTCTCCTGCAAACGGGGCCAAGGGCAGCCTTCCTGCCAGACAGAAACAAATCTAGTAACACCCAGAAAGTTATGTGTTTGGGAGCACGTGTATGTGCATGCACACAAGCATGTATGCCTGTGTATGTGTGCACATGCAGGCACATGTGCCATGTGTGTGGCAAGTGTGCATGTGTGTCTGTGTATGCAGGCTCTGAACTTCACATCTGGAAAGACCCTTCCTCTAATCTCAGTTCTTTCCACCTCCCTTCTGTTTAAGATCCAGCCAATGCAAGCCACAAATCAGTTTCTCAGCTTCAGTTACCTGCATATTTTTGGGCTGCTCTCCACTCTGAAACCAAACAGGGACAGAAAAGAGGCTCAGAAATCCGAGTCAGTAACTCTGGAACCTTGAGAGAGGCTCAAGATGCATGAGGGATGCCTGCAAATCGAATTACCCCATTCCCACCATGACAGTGGTTTGGATCCAGACTGGGCCCACCATGGTATTTTCCTGACAATTTGGGATTGTATAGAGGGCTGGTGTCAGAGCTAGACTATACCAGAGCTATGTGCACACTGATTTTGTGTTGGGAAAAGCAGGAGAAGGGAGCCTGTGGGCAAAGAGAATATATTCCAGCATCTTAGATGCCCTGAGGGATGGAAATGAAGCCTCAGCCCCTAACTGGCCAGGCTCAGTCCCCAGGAGTCCCAGCGTGGAGCACAGCTCTTGTCCCAAGATGTCCTCTAGATAACCTGTCTTCCCTTAACAGGCCTCCTTTCTAACTGTGAGCCATTCTGAGTGGATTTCTGTTTTGTTTTATTTTGTTCTGTTTTGCAACAAAGAGATCACCAAGTCACAAAATAGCAAAAGCAATACAAGACATTCCCAGACCTAGGTAAATTTATAGCAGGGATTTTCAACCCTGGTTTTGCATCAGGATAACCAGTGGAACTTTGAAAACATATATGTCTTGTGTAGAATAACTCAGTTCTATTAAGATATTGATTCTCCTCAGATTTGTAAGTTCAAAGCCATCCCATGCAAAGCTTCTTTTGGATTTAAGGAGCTTCATAAATTTATCCTAAAATTTATATTTTAAAAAGGTCTATTAACTTTAAAAAGGAATTGGAAATGGGGAAGGAGAACTTATACTTTCAGATACTATAAAATGGAATATGCACCAAAGTTGGTTGCCCACATCAGTGTGGGATCAGGGGTGATGCAATAAATGGCATTGGAGAAAAATCACTGGATTCTCACTGAACATCACATAAAATGGCAAGTTCTAGATTGATCACAAACCTACACATAACACATATAAAGTTAATAGAAAAAAGTGTAAGAGTATATGTTTGTGATCTATGTGTGAGGAAGTTCTTCAACAAAACTTCAAAAATGTAAACCATAAGGTAAAAACTTGATGAATTAGATTTTATAAAAATCAGTGATTTCTTTTCAATAAAGGGAACCATGGACAAAGCTATTAGTGGATGACAGATTAGAGGGAATAATGTTATGTGTATATATTCCTATTAATTGATAAGAAAAGACAGCAATCCCAGAAGAAAAATGGGCAAAGGCTATAAACTGGCAATTTTCAAAAGAGGTAGTCTCCAAAGTCAACCAGCATATAAAGAGATGAGGCATTACTATCCCTACTGACAGGCAAACTTAGAAAGCCGGCTCACATGCAGAGCCTCCATGCAGGGCGGCGGCAGGATAATGGCGCTGCCTTCGGGGATCCCTCTCTCCCACTTAGTGCATATACCTCCCATGGGCCAGCAATCCCTGTCCTGTGTATATATCCCAGAGAAATCTCCACAGAGGGCAATAAAGTGACACATTTGGGGCTATTCACTCAACGTTGTTTGTGGTGGTGTGGAGTCAGAGGCATCCTGTGCTCCAGGTGACTAAAACGGAGCACTCTGCGTCTAGGAGGAACAGACCAAATGCACACAGGTGGCAGAGATGGATATTATAACACAGTGATGCATGAGAAAAGCAAGGAACAGCACAGGACTGTAAGTGTCATCTACATGAACTATAATACAGGTGCACAAAATACATATTCACATTTTGCAAGGATACATACAAAATATACACATGACACTGCTTTATGGATGGGATGGAGGGAGGTATGGGGAGAAATATTTACATGTACAGTAACATATCCACCTGCACCCACTGTCAGAGCCTTTGAGGGTGGGCACTGGGAGTCTAGGTGACTCTGATGTGCGACCAGGATTGAAACCAGTGGTTTGCAGGGTGCTTAGGCCTCAGGAACATATAAAAATAAAACTCGAGTATAACCTCTACCCAGTGACATAGATTAACACATGCTGCGTGAGGCTGTGCAATGAAACCAGAATGAAGTGTGCTTGGTTAATCAGAATGAGCTGGATTGGGGTGCTGGGACATACGAGGAACAGAGAGAAAGAGTGGGCTTCACTCACCAGCCTGGCCTTCAGCCCTTCTCCAGTCTGAAGCAGCCAAGGGAAAACCAGGAATTAGAACAACAGGGCCCTGAGCTTCCCTGCTCACTCATCACAACTTGCAGCCAGCCCTGTGCCCTCCCCTCTCTCCTGCCACCCACACAGCTAGCAGGGGGCCAGCCTGGGCAACATACCTAGGTGGGAGATAAGAAGATATATGGATAACCAGATGCAAAAATGTGGGTGAGAAGAGAGAGTTCTAAGAGGGGTCACTTACCAAGCTCTGTTTGAAGCTTCTCTGTAAATAGAGCACAGGGAGAAAACATCAGCCTTCAGTTGATTAACCACCTTCCCC
This sequence comes from Indri indri, assembly GCA_004363605.1. Taxonomy (NCBI): domain Eukaryota; kingdom Metazoa; phylum Chordata; class Mammalia; order Primates; family Indriidae; genus Indri; species Indri indri. The sequence goes on from RJWJ010008922.1 coordinate 29,444, forward strand.
AGGCAGTTAGGCCACCGGGAAGAAATTCCTCAGTCTTAACCCACTGCTAATCCCAACTTTATTCTTGCCTCCTCATGGCCCTAGAAAAGGAGGCCCATCTGCAGGATTCTTATGCCTTATCCTACCTGCTCAAAGGAAGAAATATGCACAGGGCCTGGAAGGGGACACAGGCCTTAATACTGAGGTGCCTCTTCCCAGGGTTCAGCTGGTTCATTCACCCTGAAATCACAAGCTCTTCCTGAGGAGCTCCTGAATAAGTCCAGACTGAGCACAGCCTGCGTGAGCCTCGCCAGTCACTTAGTGGGTACATTATTTAAAGGACTGGAAGGACATCATACCCAATTACTTCCTCTGACTGGACACCAAGGACTCTGACATTTTGCCATTAGAAAAGAAATGTCACACTCTATTAAAGGTAAATGCTCCCAGGAAAGGCAACATTCTATATCTATTCAGACTATGTGTTAATGACTTAGGGCTGTTTTTTTAATTCCCCTTGAAGGACAAGATAGACTGTGAGACAAACTTCCTCAACCTCACGGTTTTGTCTGATTGCTCCAACCCCTACACCATGGTGACCTTTCCCTCGGTCTTCCTTCCTTTGGGTTCACTCTCCCCTTCTCTGTACAGACACAACCCCCCGCCCTGCTGATAATTTCAACTTGCTGAGTCCCGCTGGGGAGAAAAGTGAATGTGAAAAGTTACTCCCACTTTGGTGCAAATTGTAGGTGCCACCCTTCCTAGTGGATTTTTATTAAAAAGAGAAGGATTTCCTGGGAAGATGAACCAGAGGGAGTAAACGTTTAATTGTTTAATTGTGGAATTTTAACTAATTCAGCTAATTTGCAGGGGAGGAGCTGGTAGGATCTGTCCAGCAGGTCTCAAGCAGACCTCGTTGGCCGCTGCGCAAAGGTAGACAGCCATCCTTTTCAGCCTGTGGAAGTAGAGAGGTGGGAGGCTCAGAAGATTTACACAGTTGCCATCTGTCTCCGTCTAAAGGGAGCCTAAAACTGCTGAACCTGTCCTCCCGCCACGTGCGCTGGCCTACAGGCAGCACTGTGTTGAGGCACCCAGAACTTACCCAGCTCTGCTGTGAGTTTCCCTGGAGAAACGAAACAAAACAAAAAACAAGCGAAAAACAAGAGTCAAATGTCTCAGGTTGGGGACTGAGTCAGATAGGACGAAGGCCTCATTTCCCCCGAAGTGCTCAGACTCCAGGGTCCCAGGCTGGGCAGGACAGGGCGTCTCCAGGCAGGGGCAGGGGGAGCGCACGCCTCCGGCCCACCCCGTGCTGCCCTGCTCCAACGGCCCTTGGGGCTGAGCTCCCCTCTTGGTGACCAGCGCCCTGCCTTCTGCTAGTCCGAGAGGTGAGCGCGGAACGCCCTCCCCGCTGCTTACCTTGCTTTTTTGCAGCCTCCTGCTTTAGCTTTTCTGAAAGCAAGAAGGAAGGGGAGAACACTGAGTCAGCCCCCTCCCTGCCTGTCTCCAGGTTCCATCCCTGCAGAGCGCTTCCTCAGGCCCCCTGGGTCCAGCTCCGGCCAGGTGGCCCCCTTTTCCTCCCGAGTAAAGCCGGCTTTGGGAAGGACGGGCGCCCCCTACCTTGGGACCTCCGCTGCTTCTGAAGGAAGTACAGCGCCGGCGTGCCGAGGACGGCCAGGAGCAGCGGCAGGGCCGCCAGCGTCCCGAGGAAAGCTCTCTTCCAGGGGGACGCTCCGGGTAAAAATACGTCTGGAAAACGCCCCACAGAGAGTTGTCCCTATTTAGGAGCCACCAAACACTCAGAGACAAGATGACCCTGGACCCCACGTGCCGGAAAACTTTCCGCGTGACCTCTGGTTGCTGGCCACACCTTCGGGCGCACCCGAGCGCGGGCGCCAGGGGTGGCGCCCTGGGATTCGCCTCGCGGGAGCGGGACGAGAGGGCGGGCGCTGGTGGCACCCCACCGGACTTGGAAGTTCTGTGACCACAGCCCCGACCACCCTCCACTCCCTCCCACTCTTGCCCTGTGACCCAAGGACGCGAGAATCCGCGGTGCTTTGTGCCGGGAACCGGTGAGCTACTGCTCTCCACGCGGCTGCGGCTGCGCAATCCACAAGTCATCTCCCCGCTTCTTTGCAGATATTTGGCTTCTACCTCTGTTCTCGCCACACTGTTGGAAGAACTGACAACAAAGCCACGTGCGTGCTGACCTGCAGCTTCCCTTCCCCGCCAAGGGCAGCGCCTGGACTGTGGCCAGAAGGCGAAGAGAGACGGCGAAAATGCAGAGTAACCCTTGTGACAATTTAATGGAGTGATTTTGGGTCTGTTGAACATAATTAATAAAAAATGGTTCTTTTATCTCAGAGACCTTTTTTAAAATATTTTTTTTTGTTTTTTATTGTGGTAAAGTGCACATAACATAAATTTACCGTCTTTAAGTGCATGCCACTTAAAGTCACTCCTCCGCATGCCATTTTTAAGTGTACATTTCAGTGGCATTAAGTCTACTCACCAATATCCACCTCCAGAACTTTCTCATCTTCCCAAACTGAAACTCTCTGTACCCATTATACAATAATTCTCCAATCTCTGCTCTGCCCAGCCCCTGGCAACCACTCTCCATGTCTACGAATTTCACTACTTTAGGTACCTTATATAAGCAGAATCATACAATATTTTTTCTTTTGTGTCCGGTTTATAATTCAAGTCAGTGGTCTTTTGGCTTTTAATTTTATTTTTCTACCAGTGCATTTTTATTGTATCACACTGGATCACAATGGATTGCTCTTTCACCACTCATCAATTGTGAAACACTGACTCAAGTTTGAGAACAAGGGCTTCAGGGCCTGATGTCACTCTGACCTGCCACCCTCACCCTTGTCTCTCTGGCCTTGCTGCCCTGCTAACAGCTAGATGTGTTCCCCTCTCTGGGAATGCCCTTCCTGCAGATATCCATGGTACTCATGCCTTCTGTAAAGGGGTCCATGCATACAAATATATACAAATCTAAACGTTTATATGTAAATTTAATAATAAATATAAATAATATAAATGTAAATTTATATAAAGAATTAAAAAGAAACTATTGTATTTTCCCTGGTACAAGATGAGAAAAAGTTTCCCTCTTCCCTTTTTTTAGTTCATTTTCTTTAGAAGACTTGTAAGCTCTTTCTCTACGTATGCCGGCTTTACAACCCAAGAATGTTTTTCTTAAGCGCTATTTCTCTGAAATGTAAACATCAAGGAGAAAATACCGTATGGAGGTCCAAGTCGCAGAGGAGTTTAGCTCAGGTGCCTGGCTCCAAGTTGTAACTACATGCTTGCCATAGAGTCATCACATGCTTTGTCTTCCTTTGGATAAAAGCAGTTAGCAACACAGATGGCCACCCCAATTACTAGGGGGATTTAGAATAAATTGTGTGCTGCCAAGCCCTACTTGAAGACAAGTTATTGTTTATCTCGAGAGCATGTACTCAGTGGGTTGTATCTGCCTGACTATATCAAAGGGTGACATTTATTTCTGTTATAATTATATAACTATTGATTTGGACTGATGTGAAAAACGGTCCATAGGTTGGGTTTGTCCTCAAAACTTAAAACAATTAGAGCCATGAACACTAAACCCTTTGGCGGGTGCCCATGGTAACAATTTGATAAAACATAATGACCTTACCTTCAACTCACTGCCTAAACATCTACTTCCCTGACTCCACTGTATTCTCCACTGGAATGAGAACCTGAGGGCAGGGACTTGGGGCACACATGGGTGCTAAATAAATATTGTTTGAGGGATGGAATTAGGAATGTGGGCTCTCATGATGACCTCTAATGAGTAGAATTCTTGAGTTTTAATGCATGACCTTTGGCACAGAAATGTTGACTTTCTGAGGCCTCCCCTGCTTCCCGTTTGGGTTGTCAGTTTTATTCTTAGCGTGTTCCTGATATCCAACTTGCTGCCTTTTCAGCTGTCAAGGCCAGCCCACCCCACATGCAGCCAGGTCCGGTACCACTGTGTCTTTATGGACTGCCGCTGGTCTAAAGCACATGGACAAAGTGACGACTGGGAAGATGAATGTGATTTGGCAACCACTGACCTGCTATCTGGACCACCAACTCTTTCTTCTGGCTCAGGAGGAGATTGTGGATGGAGAAGGACACATTGCTGGGGGCTCCGCCTCGGACAACCACAGATGTTTCCAGACTGAATAGGCCCTGGGCGTCCTGGATGATGGCTTCAGACTCCGGAGGCAGGCACTGTCCCTGATGGTCTCTCCACTGAGCCTTGGGTTTGGGGTACCAGCCAGTGGAGCTGCACCTCAACTGAATACCTCCTTCCTTGAAGCCCTCAAGGGAGATGTGAGGGTCCGAGCCCAGCCCTGGGAGAGGCAAGAGGAGTGGGAAAGGTCAGGCTTCTTGGAAATTGTGCGTGAAGTTCACCATTTGTAGTTACCATAAAGCATCGCAAACTGTGACTGCTCTTAACACATGTGTGGGCTCAAAATCCCCCATCTATGGATTATAAATGACAGTCTAAATCAGTGGTGTCATGTGGGGACAGTACTACCACTGAGGGACATTTGGAAATATGAGGGGGTCATTTGGTGGGGAAGGGCTGCTGGGATTTATATGCAAGGGACATATTATGCAAGGGACAATCCCCCTAGAATGAAGAATAGTCCCACCCCAAATTCTAATACATCAGAATTATGAACCTTCCATCTCTTTTGAATCCCACCAGATTTCCAGTCCCTGTGTTATAGGAACTCCTTTATCTCCCCATCCTCATGGAGTTAGCTTTATATTTTGAATACGCAAAACATTAATATGCTTTAAGTGTCAATGCTGAATAAAAATATCTACCAGGAAGGAATGCCCCAGGCCTTTCTCTATCCTTCCCATTCCATCATGCCCCACCTTAGTTAACCAATTTCATTAGTTTCTAGTTTATCCTTCCTGTGTTCCTTTTGCAATGTTTATCCTTCTTTCTTACATGCACAAATATATATTATTGAACCTCTTTTGCATCTTGGTTTTTTCTCTTAACAATGCATCCTAGAAATCACTCCACATCCCTTCATAGAGCATCTCCCATTCTTTCAGCTGTGTAGTGCCTACCACTCCACGAGGTGGGTGGATCATATTCAGCTATCATGCTTGAACATTTAGGTGGCTTCCACTATTTTGCAATTATAAATAATGCTACAGAAATTAAATTTATAATATGCGTTTTTCACATTGGAGGTGTTGGGGATGTACCTTCAGGGTAAATTCCTGGAGGTGAGCTTGCTGTGTCAGAGGGAGATGCACGGCTAGTCCTCTTAGGAATTGCCAAATCCCCTGCCCTGGAGCTTCCCAACTTTGAACTCCTCTGATACTATATGTGCGAGAGTGCTTGTTCTCCATATCTCCACCAAGGGCGTATGGAAGAACTTTTGAATGGTCAGTCTGATAGGTAAAGAATTGCATTTTGATGTAGCTTTAATTTGCCTTTCTCTCATTATGAGTAAAAATAATCGACATTTCATATGTTTAAGCATCATTTGTATATTTTCTTGTGAACTGTTTCTTTTGTTCATTTGCTAATGGACCTATCCCTTTCAGTTTGTAATCGTTTTTAAAAAATTACATATTCTCCCTGAGATTCTCTGTCTCCTCTTGAGCAAAACGGCTGTGTCTCCTTCTGCCCGGCTGGGGATGGCCAGCCCCGCACCTGCTACCTCCAGCTCCCAGACAGCTTCACTAGAGAAGTTGCTGGAGAGGAAACGGCACCCGAACAGGCCCTCGTCAGAAGGCATGACACTGTGAAGCTGCAGGACCACGCTGCCATCCATGATGTCGTCCTTGATGAGTTTGGTTCTGTTCTGGAACTGGGCCATCTGCAGGCCGGGGAGCTCCTGCCGCTCTTGGTACAGGTGGACCACGTCAGAGGCACGGCTCCGGAACCAGCGAATCTCCATGTGCTCGGCGTCCAGGAACGGCGACAGGTGGCATGGGAACTCCACCTCCTCCCCGACGAGGGCCAGGATGGGTTCCCCAGGGCCTACCACCTTGACCTCCTCTAGGATGAGAAGTCAGAACAGCCAAAAGCAACTCTCAGCAAATAAAAAAATTTTTATCCCATCTCTTTGCAGCTTAGGAATCTCTAGTAAACCATTCAAACGAGGAAGGTGAGACACTCTAAGGACAACCATCCAGGTTTCTTGAACAAGTAATTGTCATGGCAAAAAGTGAGGGTGCACGACTAAAATGGAGGCGCCTTCCTTTGTTCACACTGTTTGAGGCCCCTTGTTGCCCACTGGGTGAATATCCAATAAACTTTCTACACGTTTCCTGCTCCAGCTGTCTCTCCACACACACTGATGTCTGGCTATTTCCTTGGGTACACCCTGCCTCAGTTTACCCTTCCTCTGTCATCTTCCTGGAGAATATGCATCCTGCAGGGCTGTGCTTAAACAGTACCTTCGCTCCAGGGCTCTTCCTGGCTTACCAGGGCAAAGTCAGTTTTCTTGCAGCTCTGGTCACATAACCGGGCAGCCATTTATGTCACATCCATCCCCCTCCCTTGACTACAAACTGCTTGGGGACCTGGACTATGCGCAGTCGCCCTGGTATCGCTGGTTTCCGGCTCAGGTGATGAGGGAATCATTATTGCATTATAGTTTACATCCTCTGTTGGCTGCTTCTTCATGAGAGATGGTAGGACCCAGTGAGGTTTTTCCTGCCCTCTAAAAGCTATTCAGGGGGTGGAGTTAAAAATATTTACCAACTGGTTCAGCACAAACACAGTACAGTGACTCTCCTGGCACCCTCCCACTGTGCTCACTGCTGTGCCTGTGTACCCTGGGGTGTTGGGGAAGTGTGCAGAGGAGCTGGGGGTGGGTAGGTTGAGGAGAAGCACGGTAGGGCTGCCTGGTACTCAGGGGCAGTGGCTCTTTAACATCAGGATGGAAACCTTCTTATACTGATATTTTAGCATCTGGCACGGCCCGGTGCTATGTTATAAGACCTGGGGAGCACCTGGCAGGAGGGGTAGGCAGAGCTGAGGCGCTCAAGTCCTGGCTGGGCGGCAGATCAGGCACGCTACCTGAACACAGCTCCTCAGGCCGGAGGAGGAGGAGGAGGTGTGTGAGGAAAATGAGACTGCTGGGCAGAGACACTGGCTTCAAGGAGTCCAGGAAGACTGGGAAATCTGCCATCTCTCGTTAGCAGTAGGGCCACCTGGACAGGAACAAAGAGATACTGGAGTGGCGCAGGGAGCTGGAACTCAGTCCACCAGGCCTGACATCTCTTGCTGCTCAGTTATTTTTTGTGTGATTCTTGAATTCCTTACTAGCTTTAGTGCCTGGTTTCTTTTAAACTATGGTCGGATGTGACAGCTGCTTCTAATTTTACTAGACAACACCATTAATGGCATCACTGGCCTTCCTCGGGCACACAGAGCTGTGAGGGGACAGGGCTGAGGGGTCCCAGAGGAAGCAGCTTCTGACCTGTGTATTATGTAGAGCCAGGAATAGAGCCATACAATGTGTGAGGGTTCAGCAACCCCCTCCTTTGGATTTAGTGACTTTCCCCAAACAAAGGGAAATCTCTGAAGGATCTCAGATGCATTTTCAGTCTCCCAGCCTCAGCACCATCTACTCAACCTTGCTCCCACTTCCCTTTGGCCTGGAACATCAGGTCCACAACACAGGAACAAACACAGAGTTCTCTCCTTCAGAAGTGGCGTGCATGCTGTGTTGCATGTGCATGCATGTTGGAGCCTGCCAGCTCCAACAACATCCTGGGACACTTTCCTCCAGGCCTGAGACCTCAGGTGGTGTCTCCCAAAAGTCAGCTGGTAACTGTCCCTGTGTCTATAGCATCTTGGAGGCCACAGTGATGGAGTCATCCCATCTGGCTACCTCTTCCCCACCTGTGGTCCAGAAGACCCAGCCCCAGCTCTGACAAGGGCTGTCTCCTCTCCTCTCTGATGTCCCTTTGAGCCCCAAGGTAACAACTCACAGTCAGAGAGTGGGGTGTCGCCTTTGAATCTTCGGGCACATACAAACCTCTCTATGTTTCTCTTCCATTTACTCATGGGATTTTAGGCAGATTTCATAACTGGCTGAGCCTCAATCTCTTTGCTTGAAAAATGGAAGAAACCACAGGTAGCTAGGTACTCTTGAAGTAAAAGTCAGCACCTCCTCCCTCTCCCTCTACTTTCCAAACATTCGCTCTCTGACTTTTTCCTGAGACTGTGTCCCTCACCTTTCATCCCATCACAATGTCCCCAAAGGAGGAGCCACGGTGGGCTTCTCTCCCCTGACTCCTCTGTCTCTCCTTCTGCCCCCACTGGGCTTTCCTTCTGAAGACCTTGGCGTGGCACATGTTCCTTGTGTCCTGTGGCTGCAGACCCCTGGCCACACTGTCAGCAATGCCACTGGCAAGGTGTGGCTGAAGGATTTTAAAAGCTTCAGGTCCCTGCAGCAGCAGAGGAAGGGACAGAGGGATGTGTGTGGGGTGAGGTGAGGAGCAGGGGAGGGCCCGGGCTGGCAGTGGAGGAAGGGCAGTGGTCCAGGAGGCATGTGGGCAGGTGCTAGTGGTCTTGTCCTCCTGGAGCCCACATTGAGGGGATGGCCGAGGAGCAGGTTGGGGAAGCCCCATGTATTCGAGGAGGGGCCCCAGAGCGGGCAGGTTGGTCTCCCTGGAGAGAGCCTGGCCATGTTGCTGGCTGGCAGTTATTGGAATAATTATTCACATGATTCCCAGCATGGGCAGAGGCCTCAGGTAAAGCCCTGGCTGGACCGTCTGGCCTCTCACCCTTCGTGGCTCTGGTGGGAACCTGTCTGTGACAGGCCGGGAGACTGGCGTGGGAGTGTTTGGAGCAGGTGCCACCCTGGCTGTGTGCTTTCTCAGACTCCCCTCTTCCCTTCTCTTCTCTTTTGTGCCTCAGTCTTTTCTTCTGGTCTCCAGACCCAGGTTAGCGCCCTGCGAGGACACAGCCAGCAGGGTGTATCAGCATCCAGCTAATGCCTTCCAAAAGGAAAGGGCTCATACTGTGTCTGTGTATTCATTTGGATGGGCTGGATTCTGAGGAATTAGTCAAGATTGCCTTAGGTGGTAACAGGGGTCCTCCCACAACAGGTCATGAGACAGGCGCCACAGCTGGGGGAGGGGTGGCCTCGCAGGAAGAGCACTTGTTTCTGTTTCCTTCGATGGGGGAGGCTGCCACCTCCCAGGGGGCAGGGGCAGTGGGTTCCAGAACTGTGGAAGTGCCAGAGGGACCACAGTTCTCTGTGGTGATACATCCATGGGAGTCCCATCACTGAGCCCAGGGTGGGAGAGGGCATGCGCACACACACACACATGAATCATAAAGCCTAACATGAACTGAGCACTTTCTATCTACCAAGCACTTACCTACACCAGAAGTATTAGTATTATTATTACTAATAGATCCAAATTACAGATAAGGAAACTGAGGCACAGGAGCTGAGCGACTTGCCTCTGCACACACGGCTGGCAGATGGTCTATGGGGTTCCCCCCACACTGTCTGCTTCTGGAGCCTTAGACTGAGTCCTCCCCAGCTGTGCTATGTGTCAGGTCTGGGTACACCCTCCAGTCACTCCTGTTACCCCGAACCAGGACTGTGTCAGGAATCACCTGGTTGCAGACGACGCACTGACTGGCCGCCACACAGACGCATTGAAGAAGCAGCCGAGTTGCAGGTGCCAGCCCCTAACCAACCACCTAACGAACAAGTGAGTAGAAAATTTAAAATTCCACTACCAGACAAAAAGAACCTAAAACTGGAGTCCCCTTAAGACTTTGTCAAAAGCATCTTCTCATCCAGGAGGCATATGTGTTTGGTCCCTTTGGTCCCAGTGCTCAAGATCATCACCTTGAAAGTCAGAGAGACTGGGTCAGGCACGGTGGCTCACGCCTGTAATCCTAGCTCTCTGGGAGGCCGAGGCGGGCGGATCGTTTGAGCTCAGGAGTTCGAGACCAGCCTGAGCAAGAGCAAGACCTCGTCTCTACTAAAAATAGAAAGAAATTAATTGGACAACTAAAAATATATAGAAAAAATTAGCCGGGCATGGTGGTGCATGCCTGTAGTCCCAGCTACCTGGGAGGCCGAGGCAGGAGGATTGCTTGAGCCCAGGAGTTTGAGGTTGCTGTGAGCTAGGATGACGCCACGGCACTCTAGCCCGGGCAACACAGTGAGACTGTGTCTCAAAAAAAAAAAAAAAAGAAAGTCAGAGAGACTGAACTGGCCACCACCCGCAGGCAATGTCAGTGACTTCTAAGCAGCACCCTCCTCCCTGTTTGGTGCCTGGAGTCTTCCCTTTCCCACCTCACTCTCTAGTCGAAAGGCTCTGACCCTTATTGAAGTGCAAGCACCCCTTGGAGGATACACTTTCCCATCTCAGCTCTTCCCACCACAGTCTAAATGGATTTCAGATTCTGTTCCTGGTGAGGAGGTTTTACTATGGGAAGGAACAGGAGACAGGACATGTTGGATATTTGGGGAAGACAGAGAACCCAGGGAGGAGAAGGATGGCCCAAAAGGGGCCTCGGGCTGGAGCTGAGCTCCGCTGGTGGCTACATTCCCCCCATCCCTGCCCTCCCAGAAGCCTCTGGCTGCTCCCTGAGGAAGACACAGGGAGGAATAGGGGCTGCGCAGGCAGATGCTGAGAAACGCCACCCCACCAGGGAAAGCCCATTTCTCCCTCTCTCCTTCTCTTTCTGCTTTTCCTTTCCTTCTTTTTTTTTTTTTTTTTTTGAGACAGAGTCTCAATCTCTTGCCTGGGCTAGAGTGCCGTGGTGTCAGCCTAGCTCACAGCAACCTCAAACTCCTGGGCTCAAGCGATCCTCCTGCCTCAGCTTCACAGGTAGCTGGGACTACAGGCATGTGCCACCATGCCCGGCTAATTTTTTTTTCTATTTTTAGTTGTTTGGCAAATTTCTTTCTATTTTTAGTAGAGACGGGGTCTCGCTCTTGCTCAGGCTGGTCTCGAACTCCTGAGTTCAAACGATCCGCCCGCCTCGGCCTCCCAGAGAGCTAGGATTACAGGTGCGAGCCACCGTGCCCGGCCTCCCTTTCCTTCTTTATGGCTCCCTGCCCCCAGTCCAGGCCCTTTCCTGTTCTTTTCTCCTGCACCTCCAATTCCTAAACAACACCTGATGCTCTCTTTATTTTCAGTCCCTCAGCACTTGAGCCTCTCTCTAAAGACGATTGTTTTTTTTATGTTGGGCCCTTCCCTCCAGCAGACACTAGCTGTTACTTGCCAGCCTGCATTGGTTTGATTTCAATATGCCAATGAGAGGATTTCTACCTCTCACCGATGAACTGCCTCAGGAAGGAACCTAAATGAGGCTTGAAATCCTTTTTATCTGAGAGAGCAAACGGACGCCTCAGGATCCTGCCCCCTCGGGTGGGGCCTGCTGAATGGTTCTCCTCTTGGCCAGGCCCGAAATACCACATGCTGTAGCCAAGCTCAGCTAATAGGATGATGCCAACCACTGCGTGCTCTCCCAAAGCCTCCCACTATCACTTTCTGCTTTCCATTTCTGAAAGTAGAGATGTAGACAGCTGTTGAGAATGAGCCATGTACCTGGCAGGTAGCAGCAAAGGGTCCGAAATGGCAGATGATCTCACCTCCTCTGCAAAGGGTGACAATTGCTGTAAAGTGTCTTGGTCTCAGATGCGAAGGCCCCTAAACATAGACTGGAAGCTGAGCTCAGGAGGCCAGCTCATACATGAAGGAATGCACCCATCTTCCACCTGAAGACATATGCTGTGTGCTCTGCCCTTTGCTATAAAAATCAAGATGGATCGAACAAAACAAGGAAGTCGTCACGTCCTGTCTCTGTGAGGGAAATCATGCATTGAATTCCCAGGGAAAATGTCCCTCCAGGGTCTCAGAAGGAGGGGAAAGGTATCTGAGAGCTTTGTAGAGTCTACGAGTGGCAGCAGCTCAGAGCAGGGAGAAAAGGCACCAGCCAGTTGCCCGAGCTGTCTGGGCAGGTGGAGCTGGGGCTCTTTGGAGGCAGGGAGGCTGTATCTGGCTGACAGAGAATGGACTACAACCTCTACTAACTAAGGGTGAGGAAGGGGCAGTTTTTCACTTCCTTCCTTTTTTTTTTTTTTTTTTTTTTTGAGACAGAGTCTCACTCTCTTGCCTGGGCTAGAGTGCCGTGGTGTCAGCCTAGCTCACAGCAACCTCAAACTCCTGGGCTCAAGCGATTCTCCTGCCTCAGCCTCACAGGTAGCTGGGACTACGGGCATGTGCCACCATGCCCGGCTAATTTTTTTTTTCTATTTTTAGTTGTTTGGCCAATTTCTTTCTATTTTTAATAGAGACGTGGTCTCGCTCTTGCTCGAACTCCTGAGCTCAAACTATCCTCCTGCCTCAGCCTCCCAGAGTGCTAGGATTATAGGCATGAGCCACTGCTCCCGGCCAGGTTCCTACTTCTTAACCTGCCACTGACCTCAGGGAAGGTCAAGGAAGAGAGCCTGGGAGCTTTGTCATTAGTAAAATCTGAAAGACCTGTTCACATACAACTTGGAAATACAGTGGGGTGTTGTATTAGGATTTCTCTAGTGGAGCAGCCAGCACCACCCCATCTCACTCCATTTGCCATGGGCCATGGTACAACTCGAGCATTATGGACTGGGGCACTAGCCACCCGACTGTAGCCCACACTGACATCTTCCACAGGCAACAGGTCTGCGCTGAGGCACAGCATAGCTCAGGCATATGCAGGACACCCCAGGGACTCCCAGAAGTGCCCCACGTTTGGAGAGGGGCCTGTGCAGGTGCCAGGGCTCTACATGTGTAGGTAGAGGCAGGAACCAGCAAGCTTTGGGGCACTGACTTGAAGGGGACTGTCCACACTCAGACAGGCTGGCAAGACTGGGCACCTGGGCTTATTCATGTGAAAAGATGTTCTTAGAAGAGCAAAAGGGGCTGGATGGTGAGCTCAAATTGTGGGTTCAGTTCCCTGGGCTTGGGGAGACAGAGGAGGGCTCAGGGAAAGTCATTTCTGACAGTGCTGCCCAAAGAGATCAGCACTGGGCGTTCCCACCTCAGGTGAAACAAAGTGGACACTGACTAAAGAGCAGGATCAGGGAAGCGATGGGGCCGGGGGGAGGACAGATATTTTGAGTGCAGGGAGGTGATTAGCACGCGTGGGTAAGAAAAGTCTAGGGGCCAGCCAGGACAGCTTAGGGAACTCACTTGTGGACAGGAAGGCCCAGAAGGAATAGGTGGGACCACGCTGCCGAGGACCCTGCATGCCACGCAGGGAAGTGGAAGAGAGAAGAAAATTGTACTTGTAGGGAGGGACCATTTGTAAACATTAATCTTAAGCATTTCATTGCCGATATCTTGGGTTCCTCTGTGCTCCCCAATAATAGGTGAGATTGTCACAGCAGGAATGCAAAGGAAGAGAAATGGGCAGAGTCTACTTCTGTGACTCCAAGACATGGCCCTGGTGGGATGTGGGAGGGGGCCGCCACCTGCCACTGCCTGCACATCAGGGTCCATCACCCAGCAGGGACTAGGGACTCACTGTGCCTCATCCTACCAGCTGCATATGGGCACCTCCCATCCCAAGGCCCCAGTAAATGCATAAAGGCCCATATCCCAAAAGAGGTAAGTGCTGGACTCCTGGCAGGCTGTAAGTGGGATGAGAATGGATGGACCCCCGCCTGCGTTTGCACAGTGAAGAGCCCACCACATTACATAGTCTGCTTGGTCTATACTAGCCTGCACCGCAAAGTCATCTGAGGGAATTCTGGAGGGAATGGTGGTGGGAGAACCCCTTCCCCAACCTGAAGGCTATTCCCCACACAGCATGGGCTACCAGAGGAGATAGAATGCAAAGTCATGCTAAACTCAGATGTAGATGAATTAATCCTTCTCTTCTGATGATTTCTCATCAACCTCCCTAACCAGCCCAGCACATGGCCCCTGAGCCTCCTCATTACATCTTCTTAGTTGTTCTCCTGGGAGCTCAGACTCACATTCTTGTGCCTGTAAGCTGGCATGGTGCCCACCATTGTGCTTTTGTCACATAGATGGGGAAACACACATGCACTGAGAAAGAGGAGAAGCTCACTGACCACCCTCTACACAACAGGTGCTCACATTTAGCTGGCTCTGGTGATGTGAGGGGCTGCAGGAGCTCCCCCACTCCAATGCTCAACAAGTCTGATGTCTCCAGGGTCAAGCCATTCTTGACAGTGCTGCCCAAAGAGATCAGCATTGGGTGTTCCCACCTCAGAAGAACTCCTCTGCAGCAAAGAGGTGGTCAGCGTCCTCTCTTGACACATAGTAGTGGGTGGAATAGGGAAGTCTGGCTCCACGTCTTATGCCATGCAGAATGAGAATTGGTTATAAAGAAACCATGAGAGGAATGCAGGCCTTGTGAAAACAGTGCTCACATGAGTCCTGTCCATTTGGAGGAAGGAAGTCAGTCAGTGCACCAGAGGTTGAGTTACATAAACAGGTTGTAATGAAAAAATGATCAGGGCATTTCTTATAGATGGTGCTGCATACCCATGCGCAGCCAAGCCTGTGCTTCCTTCCCTAGCATGAGGAGGGCTCCGTGGCAGCATTCACACATTCTCTTGGCTTGTTAGGTGAACTAATAGCACCTGTTTACTCTGTTAGGGGAGGACTATTTTAAGAAAAATTATTTAAAACTTCTAGATGAGACAAAAAGATGGGCAACATGTCTTTTTAATGTCATATGGGGAGAAGGGCTCTCAGTAAAGGATTAGTTATTTATAGGAGTGTACTTTTTTTGTTCACTATTACTTACAGGTACCTGACTTAGTGAACTTGCATTTTAACTTGTCCACTTTTGTCCATTGGAGTCACAAATAATTTCTGTATGGTAGGAAAAATAGCCCTAAAGGTGATGGCTTATTGCCTTGTGGATCATTAATCAGTTTTGTACAAGAATAAGCCAGCAATCTCATTCTAACATTCATATATTAAGCTGCCTCAAAATATCTGATTCCTCAAATGCTTTTTGAACTAGTCTTTACCCTTTCCATGGTTCCCTTATGAATTAATGGCTAAATAAAAATTTTGACACATGTTCATTTTATATATGAATGAGTCATATTTTAAATTTTTTTGAAACAGTACTTTGACAAGTCATTATCTTAGAAACAGCTGTTCTCAAAAGGCCTCTAGCCCTGGCTATAAATGGGTGGTACCCAACAGGACCCATCAGCCTGGCCTCACCAGCACTGCGTACCAGTCATTGACCTGATGGGTCCCAATCTATCCTTATCAGGGTGAAATGGGATTATCTGGAAAATGTTGCCAGAAAAATTGGGCTTCAAATATTGTTTTCGTTCTCCCAAACACCAAAGATCCTTTGTAAGAGACCATTCTTTCTTCCCCTTTGTCCCTTTATGATTAGGTTTCTAAAAGTCTAATTAAGATTCATAATGTCATTATAGACTTTTAAAAAAGAACATTCACAGCCTGAGCTGGTAACCCAACTGTTAAATCATTAGGCCTAGGCCCTGATAAAGATCCAAATCCCCAGATAAAATTGAGCAGATATGCTCCCTCCACAGATCCCAAGAGGGAAAATGGTGGCTCTTTCCCAATTTGAGACTAAGAATCAAGATTTGGCAAGTGCCTGAGGAAGAAAACAAAAGAGAACATCGTTTGGAATTGCTCTTCTCTGTTAATTACTAAAATGTTTGCCCAAAGCTGGGCTATGGGAAGGGAAGGGTAGGACTGGCTGGGAGGGGAGGAAGTAGATTTGGGTATCCTTCCAGGGCCCTTTCCTCTGCACATGGTCACTGCCCTCAACGACAACAGATGGCATAATAAATCCCACTTCCTGGAGCAGACTCTAGGAGGAAAAAATGAGGAAGGAAGCGATAAGAAAGAGAAGTGAGCACCTCCACAGAATGTAGGAGACAAGGAGACCTTAGAGGTCAGCCTCCAAAGCCCTCCGTTGCACAATCCAGACCTTAAGTAACAGAGTGTGAGTGACTCTACTAGCCTAACAGGAGAATCAGAACTTCTAGGACAGCATGCTGTCTGGGGAGGGGCACACCCCACATCCTGGGTGTGGTTCTGAGGACCTGCCCTGGGTGTGGGCCAAGGGCTAGTCGGGGATAGTGTTCCTGTTCAGACTTGGCTCTGAAGCTTGGAAACGATGTTCTGTATCTTCCCATTGCCCTGGGCACTGTTTCAGTCTTGTCCCATTTTGGCTTCTGATACGCAGAAATCCAGTGTTTTTAAAAATGCTGAATGAATGTGTTCTGTGCATTTGTGCAATGATTTCCTTAGAACAGAGAGGCATTATTGGGTAACAGGGAACATGTACTTTAGATTTTGATGACTATCATCCAAAAATGTTGTGCCTATTAGTACTTCTAGCAGCAGAGTATGAGAGTACCCATTTCTGTACACCCTTGATAAAAACTGAATGTCATAAACCTTCTGAATTTTGCTGTTTATTTTAGTGTCACTTTTTCTGATTCCTAGCGAAGTTGTATATCTTCTCATATCCATGGTCTACTTGTATTTCATATTCTGTGAGTTGTGTGTTCTACCTTTCATGTTTATGTTTATATTGGATTGTTTGACTTTTCATATCAACTTGTAGGCACTCTTTATTTTTCTTCTTTTTATTTTTTTTTCTTTTTCTGCCCAATGTGGCAGGCACTCTTTAAATATTCTGGATATCTGTCCTTTGTCTGTAATAATTAAGGCAGATATTTTGCCCATTGCTTGTGTTTTTATTTTATTTATGGCATCTTTCATTTTAGAGAGGTATACAATTTTATCATAAATAAATATGCCAATAATTTATTTTGTAGCTTCTGGTGTCTATTTTATGTTTAGAATATAAATATGGTTACAAATGATAAATATATCACACATATATATCTATTATCTTCTTCTAACCTGAACCTTACAAGTCAGGAGAGAGTGAAATGATATATTCAAAATACTGGGAAAAAAGACCCCTGCCGTTCAAGAATACTATACCCAGCAAAATTTTTAAAAATGAGGGAGAGATAAAGTCTTTCCCAGACAAATACTGAGAGAGTTCATCATCACTAGATGATTATAAGAAATGCTTCAGGGAATTCTTCAAATTATGTCAAAAACTTGCTAAATAGCAACACAAAAACATATGAAATCATAAATTTCACTGGTGAAGATAAATCTATAGACATATACAAATTAATATAACACTGTAATAATGGTGCATAATTTACTTTTAATCCCAATATAAAAGTTAAAATATAAAATGTGTTAATACAGCCACAATATTAAAAGAAGCAACCTCTGCTTACAAGAACAAAAAGTGTGTGTGCAGGAGAGTAAAAGCATAATGTTTTTGTATATAATTGGAGTTAAATTGTTATCAATTTAAAGTAGAAGGGTATAACTACAAGGCATTTCATGCAAACTTTGGGCTAACCACAAAGAAAAACTTATAATAGATACACAAAAGATAAATAGAAAGGAATCAAAGAAAATCACTACAAAACATTATCAAATAATAAAGGAAGACACAAGAGAGGAAGAAACAGCCACTCTTCCTCAAAATAGACAAAAACCAGTTAACAAAAATGACAAGAAAATGGATTAATAAGCCCTTAATTATTAATCATTGCCTTAAAGGTAAATAAATTAAACTCATCAATCAAATGGCTTATAGTGGCTAAATTGATTAAAAAAACAAGATCCACCCATCACCTAGATCATCTGAGTACTTTCCCACATTAACAACAACTAAGCATAAATCCCACAGCCACCACCACATCTGCCTCTCTCCTGCAAGCACCAACTACTGGCTGCGACGTCAACTGGCACAGCCCACTACAATGTCTGCTGATGGGAGAAGACTGTGGTTCTGTTCCAGTGGTTGAGAAGCCCCAGTGTTCATAAAGGGACATGGAGAAGGGGACTTCCCCGCCCCCTCACCCATTACTGTGGACATAACTGAATTTCTCCCATGGGAGCTTGGCATGGGTGCACTTGTGGATGACCTCTTTAGGACATTTCAGGTCAACTGCACCCCCCGACAAGAGGCGTGCCCTTGGGGCTCAGGTTCACAAGAGGGATGGAGAGCCACTCCCTCTCTATTCAGCACATAAGCATTTCTGCAGTTGAACAAAGGTGTGTGTCTGATGTGAATATCTGGAACACCAGGTCAGGGGCATGATGGGGAGGCAGATGGCTTTTCTGCCATCCTGGAAGTGGATTTGAGGCAGCTCTTTTCTTCCATCTGTGAAGACCTCAGTGCATTTCACCAGGAGCTCCCCCAACCTGTCCATGAGGGCTGGGGCTTTTGCCTGCTATTGTGGTATTGCATATATCATCTGCTACTGCTGCAGCCAGTTTTTACCTATGGACACCATTCATTGGCCTGAAGACTGAACTGATCAATCCAGTGAAAAAAGTAGTGGGACAAAAAGTTCCACTGGGGAACAAGATATGCTTCATGAGCCTTCTGCCATTCCGACCTTGTAGGAGGCAGTGAACCTGCTCACATTGCCATTACAAGCAGCATCTGAGAAAGCCATGACACAGATGACACAGATTTTTTTATAACCAAGGAACTTATACAGAGTCTCTGCCACTGAAAGCACCCAGAGCTGAAGCTAGGTGATCACAAACTATACATAAGTCATATGCTCAAGGGGGGGAGGGATACAATCCAATTGAAAATAAATTCAAAAATAATAAAAAGCAACATTCTATCCAGCTGTAAAGGACCAGAGAAATAATTCTGGTAATACAGAAACAAAACAAAACAAAAAAAGAGCATTATAATACCCCCAAAGGATCACACTAACTCTCCAGCAATGCATAAAAACCAACATGAAATCTTTGAAATACCAGATGAAGATTTCAAAATATTGATTATAAAGATGTTCAATGAGGCCTGAGAGAAAGTTGAAAACCAATAAAAAGAAACCTAAGAAACAATTCAGGATATAAGTCAAAAATTTTCTAAAGATATAGCTACCTTAACACAAAAACCAAACAGAACTCCTGGAAATGAAGGGCTCATTTAGGGATTTATGAAAGTGTTTCTTGAGGAAAGAATCATTTAGGGGAAGTTTTAAAAATAGACTAGACCAAGCAGAACAGTGAATTTCAGAGCTTGAAGACAGGGTTTTCAAATTAACCTAGTCAGACAAAAATAAAGAAAAAAGAATTAAAAGAAATGAACAAAATCTCCAAGAATTATGGAATTACATAAAATGTACAAAAATAAAAGTTTAGAAAATCTATTTGATTGAATAATAAAGGACAATGTCCCTGATATTTCTAGATATTTAGACATCCAGATACGAGAAGCTCAACAAACTCCTGGGAGATTCGTTCCAAGGAGGACATCACCAAAGCATATAATCATTGGACTATCTAAAGTCAATGTTAAGGAAAGAATCCTAAAAGCAATGAGATAAGAGCATAAAATAACTTGTAAAGGAAAACCCATCAGACTAACAGCAGACTTCCCAGCAGAAACCTTACAAGCCATAAGGGATTGGGATCCCATTTTTAGTCTTCTTAAACAGACTGTCAGCCAAGTTTTTTTTTTGGGGGGGGAGGGGTACAAAGACTCAATTCAGAAATGGTATAATTTCTGTATTTTTGAATTTGTTGAGGTCTGATTTGTGGCCTAGTATGTGACCAATTTTGGAGAAAGTTCCATGGGCTGATGAGAAGAATGTATATTCGGCTTTATTTGGGTGGAATGTTAAAGTCCCGGACCAGATGGCTACACTTCAGAGTTTTACCAAACATGCAAAGAAGAGCACATGCCTATACTACAGAAATTATTCCACAACATTGAGAAAGCTCTGGTCCCCAGGTGGGGCACACAAATGCCTCAAGCTTCTGCACAGCCAAGGAAATAATAAACAGAGCAAATAGAAAACCTAGAGAATGGGAAAAAATATTTGCATGCTACATATCCAATAAAGGATATGTAACAACCAGAATCTACAAAGAACTCAAGCAAATCAGCAAGAAAAAATCAAATAACCCCATTAAAAAGTGGGCAAAAGACATGAACAGAAGCTTTTTGAAAGAAGATAGACTGACAGCCAATAAAAATATTTAAAAATGCTCAACATCTCTAATCATCAAGGAAATGCAAATCAAAACCACATTGAGGTATTACCTAACTCCAGAGGGAATGGATTTTATCAAAAAGTCCCCAAACAACAAATGCCAGCATGGATGCAGAGAGAAAGGAACCCTTATACACTGTTGAAGAGACTGCAAACTAGTACAACCTCTATAGAAAGTAGCGTGGAGATACCTCAAAGAACTAAAAGCAGACCTACCATTTGATCCAGCAATCCCATTATTGGGTATTGATTCAAAGGAAAAAAGGTCATTTTTATCAAAAAGTCACTTGCACTCAAAAGTTTATAGCAAAATGGACAAATTTTTAGAAAAACACAGCCTCCCTAGGCTCAACCAGGAAGAAATAGAATTCCTGAACAGACCAATATCAAGGACTAAAATTGAAACAGCAATAAAAAGCATTCCAAAAAAGAAAAGTCCCAGACCACATGGTTTCACACCTGAATTTTACCACACCTACAAAGAAGAACTGGTGCCCATCCTGCAGAAATTATTCCACAACATTGAGAAGGATGGACTCCTCCCCAACACGTTTTATGAAGCCAACATAACTCTGATACCAAAACCAGGAAAGGATGTATCAAAGAAAGAAAACTACAGACCAATATCCCTTATGAATATAGATGCAAAAATTCTCAACAAAATCCTAGCTAACCAAATCCAGGTGCTTATCAAGAAAATAATCCATCACGACCAAGTGGGCTTCATTCCAGAGATGCAGGGTTGGTTCAACACACACAAATCTATAAATGTAATTCACCACATAAACAGAAGCAAAAGCAAAAACTATATGATACTCCCAATTCACGCAGAAAAGGCATTTGACAAAATTCAACACCCTTTTATCATAAGAACACTTAACAAAATAGGCATAGATGGGGCTTACCTAAAAATGATACAAGCCATTTATGACAAACCCACTGCCAACATCATACTCAATGGGGAAAAATTGAAAGCATTCCCATTTAGAACTGGAAACAGACAAAGTTGCCCACTATCTCCACTTCTATTCAACATAGTGCTGGAAGTCCTGGCCACAGCAATCAGGCAAGAGAGTGGAATTAAAGGCATACAAGTGGGAACAGAAGAGATCAAATTCTCACTATTTGTTGATGATATGATATTATGTCTAGAAAACCCCAAAGATTCAACCAAGAGGCTACTGGAACTGATAAATGAATTCAATAAAGTTTCAGGATACAAAATCAATACACAAAAATCAGAGGCTTTCATATACACCAACAGCAGTCATACAGAAAACCAAATCAAAGATTCAATTCCCTTCACAATAGCAACAAAGAAAATAAAGCATCTAGGAATATATCTAAGTAAGGAGGTAAAAGACCTCTACAGGGAGAACTATGAGACATTGAGGAAGGAAATAGCGGAAGACGTAAACAGGTGGAAAACCATACCATGCTCGTGGGTCGGCAGAATAAACACTGTTAAAATGTCTGTGCTACCCAAGGTGATCTGCAGATTCAATGCAATCCCTACTGAAATACCAATGTCATTCTTCACAGATGTAGAAAAATTAATTCTACGCTTCGTATAGAACCAGAGAAGACTCCGCATAGCAAAAACAACTCTAGGCAATAAAAACAAAATGGGAGGAATCAATTTACCAGACTTCAAACTCTACTACAAAGCTGTAATATTAAAATCAGCTTGGTACTGGCACAAAAACAGAGCCATTGACCAGTGGAACGGAACTGAGAACCCAGATATAAAACCATCCTCATATAGCCACCTAATCTTTGACAAAGCAGACAAAAACATACACTGGGGAAAAGAATCTTTATTCAATAAATGATGCTGGGGAAACTGGATAGCCACATGTAGAAGACTGAACCAGGATCCACACCTCTCACCTCTCACAAAAAGCAACTCACGCTGGGTAACAGATTTACACCTAAGGAGTGAAACTGTTAGAATTCTAGAGGAAGAAGTTGGAAACACTCTTCTAGACATTGGCCTAGGCAAAGAATTTATGAAGAAGACCCCAAAGGCAATCACAGCAAAAACCAAAATAAATAAATGGGACCTGATCAAATTAAAAAGCTTCTGCACAGCCAAAGAAATTGTCACAAGAGCAAACAGACAACCTACAGAATGGGAGAAAATTTTTGCATGCTACAAATCTGATAAAGGGCTGATAACTAGAATCTACTTAGAACTCAGGAAAATTAGCAAGAAAAAATCAAACAATCCTATCAAAAAG
>RJWJ010008923.1:0-51798 GCA_004363605.1 Indri indri
GCTACCATGCCTTGCTAACCTTCATCAGTTGACGATACTGTTTTAGGTGTCTTTCAGGATAAGGAGTACAGCATAGTGGTTAAAGCAAAAGCTAAGGAATGAGACATCCTATTCTCACATTATACCTCTGACGTTTCCCAGGTAAATTATTTAAACTTTCTCTCTAAGGCTCAGTTCCTCAACTTAAAAATGGGAATGACGATGATGATGCCTTCCCCCAAGAATTATAGGAAACAGTTCTTACAAAACATTCTCCATAAACTTGACACTCAATAAATTTACCTATTATTAGATAATATTTTGTGAGCATAGTATCTTGATTAAGCAAAATCTGTGAATATAAATGGGTTTCATGTGGTTTCTTTAAAGCCCTTCCACACCTCGTCCTGGAGCTTTGCCATCATGTCATTCACAACTGCCAACCCAAATAAATTATAGAGATGATAACTGTTGCCATGTTCTAATTATTGAAATTGTACGCCATTTTAGAAAATTGATAAAAGAGCTCCACCTGAGCCATTGGCCAAGTCAACTCAATGACCTCAGGTATATATATTACAGATCCCCAATAAGGCTGCTCTCCAAAAATCTCCCTCCTACTAACCCAGGAAAAATGACATTTGGTAACATCCTACACCAAAAAAGCTCTGCGATCAGATTGCAGATTCCTTGAGAACCAAGATCTTGTCTTTGTTTTCCCATGCTGTATCCAGAAGCTAGAACAATACCTGGCTCGTGTTAAATATACAATAAATATTTTTTAAACAAATTATTGAAAAGGGTATTAATAGTGAAATTAAGGAAAGTATGTTTTTAATTTCTCAAAGTTTATAAAGAAATAAAATTTTAAGGTAATCTTACCAAAGCCAGCCTAGCAGATGCAAAGGAGAACATCAGGTCTGATTTTCAGAAATTGCGACGGGCTTAAAATGGAAGCAAACATGCCTGGAGAGGCAGTTTGGCATAACAAGAGGCTCACAAAGTTGGCAGGCAGAAGGCTTGGGTTTCAGACCCAGCCGAGCTGCTGGGCAAGTCACCTACTCTCTCTAAGTCATAGTCTGTCTTATAAGGTAGCAGTTGCAGGTTTATAAAGTAGCATGTCACAGAAAAGCTCAAATGAGACAAAGTATTAAAAAAGCTTTAAAACCTAGGAAGCTCTATGCAATACAAATTATTGTTCAAAAATGTAAAGTACAAGAACTGTATTTGTTACAACAAGCACATAAGAAATAAGTTTAGTCATAAATGGAAAATTGCAAGAATTATAAACATTTAGCAAAACTATTTTCTTAAAAGGAGAAATCCAAAAAGTGTGTCCAGATAGCCGATGTTCATTGTGTAACTTTTAAAAAGAACATGTAGTCATATATGCTGTACTTACTGCTGGGAAAAGCCGGTTTGCTTTTTATATATTTTCCTCTTCATTTTTACACAAAATTAAGCTTATTAATTGTATATTTATAGAACAGAAATAGCTCTCACTACTTACATTGTTCCTTTCCTATCCTGGCAGAAAATGTATGAAATATGCTTATGGAAGAAGCTAACAATCTCAGAAAACACATCTACTATTCTGTGCATAAACATAAAAGATTGCAGAAGTAAAGAGAAAGAAAAAGAGAAACGCACATATGTGCACACAAACACTCTAATTCCTTCTAGTATGTCTCTGAAAGAGCAACTAGGAAAGAATTTTAGTAAATTCACAGTTGTTTAAACTGCTGAGATAGTTAGACAATGACACAACTGCTTTAGAAAAAGTCAGGATAATACAGAAATGCTAGTTGAAACTGTTTTCTTTCCTTGGTTGATCTGATGAAATATTTGTTATAATGATCCTGCTACTTAGAAAATTTTTGGCTGTATAGGTTGCTATTGTGCAAATAAGCCATGGAAAATGTGAGTAAATGTTTAGACCAGGGTATACAATCTCTTGGTCATGAGTTTATAAACGTTTGTACTTTTATATACATGTACACACATGGCTATTGAGAAAACACAAGATGTATGACTTATGCTTTGGGAAATAATGTTTCTAGGGGGGAAAAACATTATTTTCTTAATTTCAGATACTGAAAGCTTTATGTACCATTTCCTTTTGGCTAGTGTCCATTGTAGTCAATCAAATTTTCTTAATTCTGTTTCTCTCAAAAAATTTGTATTTTGTTTCCTTTCATCATCTTTCCTGGAATTATCGTTTTGCTCCTTCTACAACTGTACAACTTCCATCAGCAGACAAACATTTTGTGATTTCTCCCATTTAAAAAAGATGCAGAGATCCCCATGAACCCTTCTAGCTATTATCTCATTTCTCTGCCTCCCTTTATATCAAAACTTCAAGGAAGACCTGTCTATGCTTACAGTCTCTGTTTCCTTATCTCATGTTTCCTCCTCTGTCTACTCCAGAAAAATTTGCTCCTCACTGCTCCACTGAACACACTTGAGGATATCACCAATAATCTCTGTCTTTGCAAAGACTGTGTTCAATTTTCACACCTCATTTTCATCTATGTTTGACACAATTGCCTGCTCTCTTCTTTGTAGAATATTTTCCTCACCCGACTTTCCGGAAAAGACTCCTTGTTTTCTTCCAATTTCACGGGCCACTATATTTCAGTCCCCTTTCCTCGTGTTTCCTTGTCCTCCGAACATCTAAATATTAGAGTGTCTCAAGGTCCAGTCCTTGGCCCCACCCGCTCTTTTCTTCTCTGCATTTCCTCACCCGTAAGTCTTTTTATCCAATTCGGTGACTTTAATTAAAGTTTAAATGAGTCCCACATTTATACCTTAGCCCAGAACTCTTTCCTACACTCCAGACTTATATGTACAACTGCCTACTCAACCTCTCCACTTTCAAGTCTAATAAGTCTCTTGAGCCTAATATTTTCAAAAGAAAATTCTGTAGTCAACCCTCCTACTCCAGAACTTCTCTTTCCCCAATTTTCTCCCTGTCAGTAAATGAGAGCCTCAGTTACCCACTTGCCCAGGCTAAAAACATGAAAGTCATCCTTGGTTCCTCCATTTCCCTCAAACCCTACAGCGCATCCCTCAGCAAGTATTTGGAGTTTACCTTCAGGGTATATGTGGGATCTGACCTGTTTTCATCATCTATGCTGGGAATACCCATGACCAGCCACCGTCATCACCCCCTGCCTTTTCTTCCTAAGTAGTCTTCTCGCTGTCACACTCCTCACCTAAGATCTATTCTTTCCACACAGCGACCAGAGTCATCTTAACACAAGTCTCATCACATTCCTTCCCTAATCATAACTCTCCAATCTCATCCTATGATAGAATACAATCCTACTAATCCAGTACAATCCAAACTAACCCACTTTGACGTGGTTAATTTCTTCACTACATTCAAATCTGTGTTCAGATAATGTCTTCTCAAAGAGGCCTTTCCTAACAAACCTTTCTAAAATAGTCGTCCCACCTCATAACTTTCTATCTTCATAAACAGAAAATTTATTTTTCTTTCTAGAACTTAGGACAAGGGGAGGAGGGAATAATTGGGCAAACAGCAGTTTGAGAATATGGGTTGTGGTGCAGCCACTTCCTAAGGTTAGTGACACTGTGCCTCCTGCTTTCTTTACATCAAGCACTGTAAGATGGCTATAGAAAAGTAAGAATTAGCAATTGTTTGTGTGTCTTTGTTTGCATGGACAAAAGTGCGGTGGAAAATTGAGTAACGCATGCAGTAGAAATGACTTCAATCCCACTCCCACTGCTCCACTTGACCAGCCTTTAAAAAAAAAAAAAAAGACTTCAATAACCAAAAGATAAATAGGTAAAAATTTATCATTCCAAATATCCATATGACCCATAAACATATGAAAAGATGCAATCTCATTAGTAATTGGGAAAACACAAATAAAAACTGTAATGAAATACTATTACTCAGCCAAAATGGCTCAAATCAAAAAGACTCACAGCACCAAGTGTATGGAGAACAATGGAAGCTCTTATGCAGTGCTGATGGAGTTGTAAATTGGTACAATTAATATGGGAAACTGCTTAGCAGTAGCTACTAAAATTAAAATTACACATACCCTAGGTCCAACAGTCTAGTCCAGGTTATATATCAAGAGAAATGCAGATATGTGTATACCAAAAGACAGGTACAAGAAATGTTCAGAGTAACAACATTGGTAATAACCAAAAACTACAAACAACCTAAATATCCATGAAGAGAAGAAGAAAATAAACTGTGCTATAGTCATATAATGTATTATAATACTATTCGGCAGTGTAAACAAAATAACTACAGCTCTCTCGAAACCTAGAAGCTGACTCAAAATAAAACATGATTTTATTTTTATAAAACTTTACAAACAGTGAAAATTAATGCACGTTGTTGGCAATCAGAAGAGGAACAGAAAAGGGAATGATGGGCAGGCATGAGAGAGGTGCTGGGATTCTAGCACCGTTCCTCTTCTTGGCCTCGTCTGTAGCTGCACACACCTGTGCAATAGTGGTGAGCCAGTGAGTTGTACGCTTGTGACTTACGTACATTTTATATGTGTTTAATCATATTATAGCTTTTGTTCCAAAATAGCTATACCGCTGGTTCCTATTTTCATTTTATTAGCCTGCACAAAGGTAAGCATACCCATTCTCCTGACTGAATGAGCATGGAGTGAATCCAAACGAACACTTCAAGGACAACCACAGAGGCAGAATTTACAAATTGCAGTTTAGCAGTGTAGAAAATAAAATAAAACTTCTTTAATCTACACCCACAGAGAGTTGCACTGAATATGAAAAAATATGTTTCTAAACTAAAAACATAAAGCTGGACTACTCATCAAGACATGATTAGTAGATTTTATCAATGCTGACAATTCTCAAATAATGTAACTAGTTAGTAGTTTGAAGCATATCAGTGATAAATTAGTATCTTGTTTGCCGATTGGTCCCAACGCAAACAGTTGCTTGAGGTGTTATTTTTTTGTTCTTTGTATGTTATTGCTATTTTTAACATATATTAGACATCCTACACACCTTGCATATACAGGTAAAGGTATACAGAAAAAAATGAGGTGCTTAGAAATGGAACACAACTTACGTGAAGTAGTCACCAGAAGGCAGATGTACAATTAGCTTGTTACCTGTTGACAGCCTAACCCTTCTATATCTTTTCTTCTCCATCATCAAGTTAAACCTAAAAAGAAAAACCCTTTTTGGTAGAATCCCCTGCTCACTCTGATTATAAAGTACCCAGACATTCTACAATATACATGTAAATATATATATATTCTGCATTTGAAAAACTGACATAAATTTGACCTTATCATTTTGATTGACATGAAAACTATTTTATGTATTTAAGTAAATGTCACATAGTTTACACACACACTTAGGTGAAAAAAAAGAGTGTGTGTGTGTGTGTAAAACAGTGTAAATATATGACTGCTACTATATCCAAACCTGGGTGAATCTCAAATACAGTTTCAAGCAAAAGAAGCTGACACAAAATAGTACATAGTACATGATTCCATTTTTACAAAATTTAAAAAATAGGAAAAATTAATAATTTATGGTTTTGGAAATTGGGAGAGAAAAGTGGTATATGCAACCTTCATCAAAACAATGGAAATAATGAAGTACTATTTATGTTTTTACGCCAAAGCTGCCAATTCCACTGATTTTTTTCAGCCCAATTTTACTCTCTCTGCAACTAAAACTGTCTCTTGGCTTCGATTGCAAGAGGGTCCTTGGGAGTGAGGAACAAAAGAGAGTGGGAGCAAAGCATGAACTATGGCCCCGAGCAGAATGGCTCATTCCATGAGGACTTATTTGCATTCAGCTCGAAGGCCACAGAGGTTAGCGTTTCCAACAAAAAACAACGCTGTCTTCCTCCCGGTCTGGTCTCATCCTGGAGCCCTCTCTCTGTTCCTCCCTTTCCTTGCTGCTGTGCCCATTCCTACTCCAGAGAGAGCTGCATGGTGAGATGAGACAAGTGATTTCAGAATTACATATAGTTTCTAAAGAACTCTGCTGTATTTGAGGATAAAAAGCACTTTGGAAATACATGTGATTATTGTTGCATTAGAAGCAAAACTAGGATAAGGAAAAATCCATTAACAGGTGTTTCTGCTAAAATGCTTTCTCAGGTGGCCATGCAGAGATACATTTGAAGATGCAAAAATGTAGGAGATTCAGTTTTATCTTCCCGATAAGAAATACCGTAAGTGTGATTCAACAAGTGCTAATCACAGGAAGCCATCAGAGAATACAAGCAAAAAGCTAATCATTTTTTCAAGGGCCACATCCCAAAGACTTGCTTAGATAATACCATTTAGAGACTTCCAAAATAATCTGACTAAATTTACACAAGCTAAGGTCATAATAACAACTTGATCTTGCGGTTTGTTGCCAGCCTACGAGATTGAAAAGACTGGAGTTTTCTATTACTCTCCAACCTGTAACATTAGGTCAAAATCTTGTTATTTCAAATTCAGGTTGAAATGATAGCAAAAATTGATGTGCACACATTTTAATGTCAACAAGATGTCTCCCTGTTTTGCTAAAACTTCTTTAGATTGTGTAGGTAATACACGTAGGCCCAGCTGTTGCCAACAAGGAAAATGATATCTGTAAAGCACTTAAGCCACCGAGCACATAATAGGCACCTGGAGAATGTTAGGTACCTGCCCTTTCCCCAGAGGGTTACCTTGTTTTCTCAAATTTATTTAATCCAGTCCAAAATATAAAAATAACAACAAGTCTTTCAGTTGGTGTCTCATGTATGTGGTCATTGTGGAAATCACTATGCATTAAATACTCTCTAATCCATACAACTCTATGGAGTAGATCAGACTATAATCCCCATTTTACTTATAAGCTTAAGAAAATTGTCCACAATTTAGATAGCAGTTTAAAAATGTGGATCACCTCCTCCCAAGCTGATCAAAAAGAAGTATCCAGAAATTTTCTTAATGACACACTGTAATGAGTCCGTGAGACTGAAGATTGCTAGTTCTAAACTGTGGACTCTTCCATGCGTTTTATCCAAGTCTTAAAACAATCAACTTGTTAAGGAAAGTGGTTGACTTTTTTCCTGTTTACAAAACTCATCTTTCAGGATTCTGTGTTTGTAATAGATAACTAGACACACAAAGTCGGGGTTTAGAAAATTTCTTTTAGGCTTCAGAACAAATTGCTTATTTTACTTTCCTAAGGGCAAATGTGTAGGCTGTAGGCTTAATTTATGTAGCTCTCACACGGAGTCCTATAAATATGCACCATATGCCTTGGGGTAGCAGAACACTCAGTATGTTGTCGAGGCCAAGTGGAATCATAGCAAGAAGTCCTTCAGAGTTCAGTTCTTCTCATCCTTGAAAATGAGTTTAAATTACCTTATTAGTGAATCCTGCTATATGATTCCTGATTGCTCTACCACATAGCGATTACATGGTGTTTCATTAATTACTTCCAGCTATCTATTAAATTTTCTGATAGAGCAAGGTGATTTTATTGGTGGGATCATTTTTCATAATGACAGAAAATGGCAGTCTCTGAAATAGGTTACATTCATTCTTAACCCTCTACCTTCTCTAATCGTGTGGCCTTTTTTGGAAGAGCCACATCCCAATCCATTTAAATTCTAATCATTCTTCAAGGTCTAATCAGATTTTGCCTCTGCAGCTACCACTGACCTCTACCTATCTGCCCATATCTTTCTTGATTACATACCTCTTACCTCTCCTCCCTCGGTTACCTCCAACGTCCCTTAGTGTCCGGCATATAATGACACTCAAACATATTGTTGATATGTTATGTGTAGTCTCTACTATACAGCTTATTACCTTTTTTTTTTTCTTTAGACAGAAGTCTAGCTCTGTTGCCTGGGCCGGAGTGCCATGGCATCAGCCTAGCTCACAGCAACCTCAAACTCCTGGGCTCAAGCGATCCTCCTGCCTTAGCCTCCTGAGTAGCTGGGACTACAGATGAGTGCCAGTAAGACTGGCTAATTTTTCTGTATTTAGTAGAGACAGGGTCTCACTCTTGCTCGGGCTGATCTCAAACTCCTGAGCTCAAGCGATCTTCTGGTCTTGGCCTCCCAGAGTGCTAGGATTACAGGCGTGAGCCACTGCACCTGGCCTCACATCTTATTACTTAATCATTTTTGTTTTATACTGTTTATCTTTAAGTCATAAATGTTAGTGTGGCATATATAACTGAAGTACGTGTTCTTTAAGGGTAGAAACCAAGTATTAATATTATACTTTTTATATTCTATCGAATACCGCACCTAACATATAACTAAGAATATAGTCAGTGCTTGGTGAGTAGAACCCTAAAATTGCTCACTGTGACTCCTATGTTGTACACAAGTAGAAAGGACAACAGAGTCAGAGACCTCTGTGTAACTCTGGGAAAGCCACTAAATCTCTGGTCCTCTGTTTCTTTATCTTTAAAATGCAATGCCAGTAACTACCCCTCTCCCCACCACACACAGTCTTATGATGGCTCCATGAGATGATTTGTGCAAAAGTTGTTAAACAAAAAGCTCTTAGCAAAAAAGCACTCACCAAGTGCTTTGACACCAAGCACTTACGACAGGCTCAATATTTATTTAACCAAAGACTGCCATCTTTGTTTGAAACATGCATCAAAGTGACAAAAATGGAAAAGACAAATCATATTCAATGTTTGGGAGAGTACGAGGAGAGGGCACTTTCATGACCTGTGAAGAATAGAAAATCAATACAACCTTTTTGGAGAGAAATTTGGCAGTCCAAAGTGATACTAAACACAATCATCTTTTTCTTAGACCTTTTTAATTTTTTAAACTCAACCTTCTTTCCATAATAAATAGAACTATAGAATTTTTTAGCATCTTTATTTGTGTTTCATTTATTGAACATGATGAAGGTAATGATTAGTGATAAAAACATCTCAAAAATAAGCCAAAACAGATCAAGCATGTCTTAAACTAATATATAATGCTTTGGACCAAGTACAAATTGCGGGTAGTTGCTGCACTTTTCTTCTGGGTGTTTTTTTACTGGTGTGTATTAGTTCTCATATTGAAAATATCGAGACATGCCGCAGTGGTTAAGAGTCAGGTTACTTATGTTTAAATCCCAGCTCTGCCACTTGCCACCTGTATGATCTTGGCCAGGTCACTTAACCATCTCTATGTTTCACTTTTCTTATCTGCAAAATGAGCATAATAATAATGCCAATTTTTAGAACCGCAGTGAGGATTAAATGTGTTCATAGATATAGCACTTAGAGCAGTGTTGTTAAGTGTTATGCAAGGGTTTTATTATTATTATCACTATTTATTGAGCACCTATTATATGTTAGGAGCTGAGGATATAGTGGTGAAAATTTTAGGAAGCTTATATTCTCATGGAAGATATTATATAGTTGTTGAATAAATCAACCAATATATATATAATTAAAATTATAATAGATACCCTACTATTAAAATAGTAGTTGAAATGAGAACAATAAAAGAGGTACAAAGTATACATCAGTAGTAAGGACCAGTGGAAAGAAGCATTTTCCAGGCAAAATGAAGAGCATGTGAGAAGGCACATTCAATATACTACAGACCAGGGTTGCCCAAGAGCAGTGAGAGAAGAGGAGGGTGTCTCAAGATGAAGCTGAAGAGATAGGCAAGGGTGAATTGGGAAGAGCCATGTGGGCCATGTTAGAAATTCAAGATATTATCTGAATTTTGCTGAAAGCAATGAAAAGTTTTAGGCAGGGAAATAACATGATCAAATTTGCATATTAATAAAAAATCATCCTGGCTCCAAAATTATGTAGTCTTGAATTCTTGCATAAGTATGCAAAGAACCATTACAATAAAATCTCCAAACTTAAAGAAATTCAACCACACATTCTCTTTTTAATATAATTACAACATTGTAAATTATACATTATATATGAATTTATTATATAGAATGCATTCCTGTATATATTATACATACATACATATGACTGTGTAGGTTTGCACTATACATGTTAAACTAAGTATTGTTATTTAATGAATTTATGAGTTAATTTCACTTCTAGGAATTGTTGCCTTCCATGTTGACTTTATAATTGATTAAGATGCAATTGCACCATTAAATGATGTACACTCTGCCTTGTTTGTAAAGAAAAGAAAAAAGATTAATATATAATCATATAATTATCCATACATTGGAAATTAGTAGAATAAATTTTGATATATACATATATTGGATTATTAAGCAGCCATAATATGAACAATGTAGATCCATATATACTGAAATGGAATGGTGTTAAAATATTGTTAAAGTGTGAAAAAGCAAGTTCTAAGAATATATGGCCCGGGCGCGGTGGCTCACGCCTGTAATCCTAGCACTCTGGGAGGCCGAGGCGGGCGGATTGTTTGAGCTCAGGAGTTCGAAACCAGCCTGAGCAAGAGCGAGACCCCGTCTCTACTAAAAATAGAAAGAAATTAATTGGACAACTAAAAATATACAGAAAAAATTAGCCAGGCATGGTGGCGCATGCCTGTAGTCCCAGCTACTCGGGAGGCTGAGGCAGGAGAATTTCTTAAGCCCAGGAGTTTGAGGTTGCTGTGAGCTATGATGACGCCATGGCACTCTAGCCTGGGCAACACAGTGAGACTCTGTCTCAAAAAAAAAAAAAAAAAAAAAAAAAAAAAAAAAAAAAAAAAAAAAAAAAAAAAGAACATGTGATTAGCGTGATAAGATTTTTGCAAAAATAAAAGGTACATATGCATAAATGAATAAAAAATATAAATGTTTATTTTTCCAGATCTAAAGATATTCACATCAAACTGCTAATATTGATTACTCCTTGGATAGTAGGGTTAGGGAAGGGAGGAGTATTTACTTTTTACTTTAGATGTATCTGATTGTTTGAATTCTTTATAACCAGCATGCATAAATTTATAATCAAAAGCAAGCAATAAAGATATAAAAATTAATAGAACAAAATACAAGCTGTGCTTTAAATCTTTTTAACAGGAATAATTTATGTCATAATGAAGAACTTGAAGTAAGACACAAGTAGTGTGTGAAGTGAAAGAAGATTAATCTATGCTATTTATAATTTTTAAAATGATGTATGATTAAGGTAGTTCTTATTAATTGCTGGTGGGCAGAATTAAGGGATCTCTGTCACCCATTATTGATCAGGTAATACAACCTGACGTCAGACTAATAGATGATCTATAGGGGTGGCTGGGCAGCGAACTGTTTTTTGCTTTATTCTTCAATGGCTTCCTTTTCTATCTCTTGGCAATCCTACTTGCTTCAACCTGCCTTTTTGAAAATAGATGGATATTGACATACTTTGATCAGAGTGGATGCAGAAATGGCAAGTCTACCCAACAGTGTTACTAATTCATGTGTCTATACCTGTCCACAGGTGTCTGAAGAAAATCATGGAACTTCTTTAACATCTCTTGTAAAAACAGAGACTAGCTAATTATAATGTAGTATTAAAATGTTGTTAACATAGACATGAGAAGCTAAAGCCATCTAATTCAGCATGATTCATTTCTGTGACTCAGCTGAATGACAGATCCCAAAATACCAGTCTTGTCATTCAGTAGTTTTAATATAGCACCTGGGAAATTGTAGCAACAAAATAGTTTGGTATTATTTTAATGAATCCACCATATTGTAGACCAGTATTATTAAGAACATGTTCTCCAGAACACTAATTCTGAGGGCATTTAAGAGGTGTCACATATTTTTAAAAGAAGGGTAGGTACTGGTTAAATAAATCTCAAAAATGCTGAGTAAACTGAATTTAAGGAAGTTCTTTAAACTGAATTTCTCAGAGTCATTAATAAGCTAATATGAATTGTGAATTTTCAAGATGTTGATACAATAAGTAATGTTTCCAAATTCCAAATTTATTTTTCTATGAAACCCTTTTCTTGATAATATGTTAAGGGACTGCTATTATTCTTTTGGAACCACTGACAGAGTGCCACAGCCAATCCCAAATTTGGTGTTTTATGTTATTCTACAAGTTGTGGTTGCCTTCTTGCTTTACTCATTTAAAAAAAGTTGTGCAACTCTCCAAAACAAAACTTTGTCATGTTGTCACTCCCTGCGAAGACTATTTCTCTCTCTTCATCTTATTAGGAAGTTACAGAAAGCATTTAAAGCTAAACTTTAGAAGAAGCCAAGATATACTGAGTTCTTGGTTCATTTCCTGCCACTTTCTACCCTCAAGATTAGCCATCTTCTAGCAAGAAACATGCACAAATAAAACTTGTTCTTGGCTACAGCAAATTTGGGCTGTTAAATTTGAATACACAAAAAACCCAACTGGGCCTTCAACTTGAAGTTGGTTTAGTATTCCTCAACTCTCACTTCATCACTAGCAAATTTCTTAGCTATGACTTAACTCACTCGTTAAATATAAACTTACACTAGTGTCTGGGTACCCTAAATTGAATTCCCAATAAAAATGCAAGAAAAACATTCTAGAAAATATCTTGATGACACATACTCAAAAGTCTTAAAAATGTTCCTTTCCATTAATCCACATTTGAATCTACTTTTAGAAATTGATCACCAAAATATTTTAAGAATGGTTATATAGATACGTTACTCATAAATAGCTACAAAAATGGTACATTCATAAAATAGAACCCTATTTATAACTTTAAAATGGTGCTGTGGAAAAATATTTATTAACATGGAGAAACACATATGCCCATATACAGGTGTTTTTAAAAAGCAGAAATATATTCCTAGATACATACATAAATATGTACATACTGGTATAAACTTGTATTTGTATATATTATTTGGAATGATACAAAAACTGAAAATGGTAGTTGCATTTGGAGCCGAGAACTGCGGGACTGAAGTCACAGGATGGAGAGAGACTTTTTCCTCTACTTTCTTTTGTAAATGTTTCAGTAATTTACCATAAATAAAATAGGGATTGAGACACAATAGATAGATGATAATAGATAGCTGGATAGATTAAAGAAAGGAAGAAAGGGAGAGAAAGAGAAAGGAAGGGAGGGAGGAGGGAGGGAGGAAGGAATTACCGAACAAAATGTGGCTTTCATCCTGTATATCCTCCACATAACTAACTCTTAATCATGATAGTTCTCAAGCATGAGTTTGATCATTTTAATTCATATTCTCTACAGTTTTATTCTAAATTTTGCTTAAACAGTTTCTAAAGCAAGCACATAAATTCACCCATTACAATGTTAATGGACAGTTTCTCATATTTTTAGCAATTTCTGCCTTAGGTAATTTGAAACTATGGCCCGTGACAGATCAAGGCTCATGACAAATACACTTCTTGTTGAATTGTACCTTTTATTAATATCGACATGAAA
Organism: Indri indri; assembly: GCA_004363605.1. Classification (NCBI taxonomy): domain Eukaryota; kingdom Metazoa; phylum Chordata; class Mammalia; order Primates; family Indriidae; genus Indri; species Indri indri. The sequence continues at coordinate 13,331 of RJWJ010008923.1, forward strand.
TATATTGTTATTTCCCTTTAAATAATTTTAGCCATGAATTCTATTTTGTCTAGTATTAATATGTTACAATAGCTTTTGTCACCATTATTGTTATTAGTATTTGCTTAGAATAACTTTGCCCATCCATATAGTTTCACCTTTCTTGAGTAATTTCATTTTATATGTCTCTCATAAAAAACAAATGGCTGGATGTTCATTTTTCCAACCTGTGTTTCTTCATTTTTTTAGCAGGGCTATTTAAACCATTTACATTTATTTCTTATACTTTGTACATGTCCCAGTCATCATTTTTGTGTCTATTATATTTACTGTGCTTTATTGCTGATTCTTATTTTACTCTTTGACAGATTTATTGGGTTGATTGTATTTGTTTTACATATTATTTTTATTCCATATTTTACCTTTAATTGGATGGTGGTTATTTCTCCTGTTTCTGCTATTCCAGTAGTTTTATTAAAAATTTTAACATATATTTAAACATATGTGAAATTTATGTAAAATTTATGTTTATTCTTGAAGCCTCGCTTTAATAAGTACTTATAACTTCCTATTCTCTCCTCTATGCTCTGAGCTCCCACGATGTTGAAATTATATAAGATTTCAGTTCTAAATTTTATATTCTAAATAATTAATACTCAATTATAAGTTATGCTTTTTTTGTTCAATATTGCTTATTTCTCATATCTTTCTTTTAGTTTCATTTTTATTATTGCTGAAGTATATTCCCTATTAATTATTTCAGATTCACAAATTGTATATTTTTAAGTGTTTTTGTTGTTTAAAAATGTCCTATTTCACCTCTCGACTTGAACAATAGGTCGATGTGGTAGAAAACACTATTCTCTCCCAGCACTCGAAGAAGCTAATTATACGTATTCTAAAGTCTCCTCTTGGTTGCTTTATTAATCATGTCTCTTCACACATTCCTATTTTCGTATGATGCCTATCTTTCATGATGGTTGTTATCCTCTAAAGTATCATGAGTTTGGGTGGTGAGGTCACCGTTTTTTGGGCCATTTCCTTTTAGCCTGTCTCTGAACACAGCCTGCTTCCAAACAGGGAGCAAACTGGAGTCCCAGGCACAGGGCTCATCAGTCCACGTGGGCTTCGCCAGAACACTGCCCCGCCTCCCCAATGGGCAGCGACCCCCTAGAAAAGGGAAGAGAGAGGCTCACCTCCAGGATGCTGTCGCAACTCCCACCCAGGCCCCTCCTGGTCCCCACAGCCGCTGCCGTCAGCTCAGGACCCTCCTGGGCCATCATCGCCTCCTCCATCCCTTCCTCCTGCACCTGTGTGGCGCTGTAGATTCCTCCTTCAGTATGATCTCATCCAAACACCAGCTTTCAGAGGGTCCTCAGAATTTCTGGGCCAAAGGCTATCCTTTCTCTTTACATACATAAAGAAGTACAGTAAAATTTTAAAGAGTTTATTTGAGCAAGCCACTACTGGGCAACTCCCAGCCAGAAACAGTTCCGGGGATCCACTGAGGGGACGTAAGGGGTAAGCTTTCACAGGACGAACACGGAAGTACCACAAAGAAAACATTCCATTGCATGAGGTTCGACTGTTGCCTCACTTGGTCTATCCTGCTGGGAAGTCCCTAGGTATATAATCATAAGTTTGTTGGCTGTTTTTGATTGGTTCAGCTTAAGTTCTATTTTTTAATACAGGTATTTATTAAATACAAGAAAGAACTCAAGTTAAATTTTGTTTATATGTGCAGCAATCAAGTAAGACTGGGATCAGTTATGAGGTCTCACTGGTTTTGTCTGCTCAGGAGTTCTTCAGGCCTGGTCTCCATTTGAATTTATTTTAACAAATATATAATATTAAAAAAAATTATTTTTTTCTCTTAATTCTAAGGACTTGAGAGGATAGAAGGGTAGGGAGGAGAGACTGTGAGTCTGTTCAGTTCAGTTCGCCCTTTGGCCTAATTCCCAGCGTTTTTTTTTTAAGTTACACACATGCATACACCCCTCCACACACACACACACACACACACACACACACACACACACACACCATCCAAATCTTAATGGTAAATCTAAATAAAGCAATTAGATTTACATTACTTATTATCACAAATAGTAAACCACAACTATTTCCATGACTTTTCTGGATTTCCCACTTTCTTAATAATCTTTCTACCTGAGAAATAGTTCCCTGAATTTATTTTTATCTATTAGAAACATTTCTTTAGAAACTCATGATTACTTGATAAGGAATTGCTGCTTGTTGGCTCAGTGGCCCTTTGTTTGCTTTGTACGCCATCGCCTTTCCCTTCTCCCCCTCCCCCAGTCTCCCTCGCAGTCTGTGTAGGACCATCATGGGATTCTGAGTTCAGTATGTTTTCAGGCTCCTCTCTTTTCTCAAAATCCTAACTTTGGAATTTGCATTTAGATGAAATTATACAGACTCTGTGTCAGAGGCCGCAACAACACACCCAGGGCCGGACAGGCTGGACTATAAAAATGTGGTCCACTCGACTGACTACCACACACACCTCACAGCACAGGGGCACACACCGCACATCAGTCAGCCTTCCAGAGACCATGTCTAAGGGGCATTCCTAGGTGGCCGAGTTCTGTGCAAAGAGATGCCTATGCCCAGGGCTGAGCCTCTTTCTGGTCTCTAGGATAAATTTGCTTGGGACTGCTAATTTCTACCTCATGCATTCTCCCACTTTAATATAAGCAAACAGACAAACACGTGTATCAGTGAGTGAATACACAGTGAAAGATGATCTAGCAATAGTGATTAAGAGCCCAAACTCTGGTTAAATTCAGATTCTTCTACTTATCAAATGTGTGATCTTAGACAAATTACTTAACCTCTGTGTGTCTCAGTTTTCACATCTATAAAATGGGAACAATAATGCCACTTACTTCTGAGAATTGTTATGAAGATTAAATAAGTTAGGTATGAAAGGTGCCCAGAATAATACCTAATGTACAATAAGTCCCAAGTGTTTGCTAATATGACCATTTATATCACTAGTAACTCCTGCTATTAACCTCAGTAGAATAGAACTAATCAGTGATTTTATTTTTGGAAGGAGTGTACCTCTCTTGCCATTTTTCTGACTTCCCACATAGCGAATATGGGAAAGGGCATCTCTACAGAGCAGACCACACAGTGTGTGGAGATGACAAGTCACCGTGAGAATATTGGGTTGATGCCAGGCACCCTCAGGAGAAGTGTGACTGTGTCTTTTATATCCCTCAGGAAAGCCCAGGACAACTCCCTGCAGCTCGGCAAATGCATCAACCCCCATCTGCTTTAGGAACCAAGTGGCCCGTAAGTTCGCTTAGAGCTGCTGTGCCTCACACTGTTTCCAGGCACAACTCAAAGAACCAGGCTGCTCGGACAGCCTGCCTCTGCCTGGACCACATGCAGGAACAGGTGCTGCCATTTTAGGCTCTGAAAACTGCAAATGGCCACAGGCCCGTTCAAGTCGTGCTCAGCTTCTAGGCAGAAAGCACCTCTTAGTCAGTTCCTGGGGTCCAGGGTGATGTGGATTGGTCATAAAGGAACCTCATAGCCAGGCTCTGCCAAGAAATCTCCTTTCAGGACCTTGTATTTATTTAACCAGTATCCACTGGACACAGAATACTGTCTTGTGTGCTTTCGGAGAGTGGGGAGGGACCGTTAGAAAGGAATTAAAGATGGCGCTGCTCTTGGATTGTAAAAACAAAGAACAGGACCTGTTTAGGGTTGTTGAGGTGGAATGCAATAGAGAGAGCTGACTAACGAAAGGTTCTTTTTTCTTTTTACTTCTTTTCATATTCACCGGATGGATTACAGTTTGAGCAAATATTTCCTTGGCCTTCCTCATCTCTTCCATCGTCGCGGTAGCCTCACAGTCTAATTTGAGGATGCGTTTGTTAGCATTTCTCATTACTACAACAGGCCTGTGTACTAAATCTTAGAAATCAATAGTCTAGGTTAAAGAAGTGGTCCCTGCTTTGTTTTCCTGGAGACGGTCTCTTAGAGCATGGACATGCTTTATGCACACGTGTGGCTCTGCCATTCCTTTCAACGTCACCAGACACAGACACCATCCTACCTAAACCAGGCACCTTATAAAAGGAAAATACTTTTCATCAGAGTAGGCCAAAGCCAGGCTAAGATATGTGAGTATCCCAGAGTCTGATCATTTGATTTCTTATCCAATCAACATTCATTAAAATATTGACAGAAGAACACACTTGGGAGGAATTAAGAGAGGAGAGAATCCCAGCGGCAGCTCCTCTCTTGCCTCAAACTTGCACAGCCAACTCAGCAGAAGAAAAGCCCTGCAATTGGACAAATCTCCACTCTTCTGAAGGCAATTTAGTAACCCAGGACCTGCTTAAGCCATTGGGGTCCTTACACCCCTCCACACAAAGCACTTTGTCTTATTCCCACGTTTCAAATGAAACAGTTCTCATGCAGAAAGGAATTCTGGTGGAAATAAATGTCCCCATCTCGTTATGATATTTCCGGGGATGCTTTCGTGCCTTCGATGTATCAGCATCCCAGACAGCTCTCCAGCCCTGGGCAGTACCGATGGAAATAAGGAGCAGGGGACAGGCAGGTGACTGTGCTCTCGGCCTCAGGGCAGGCTTTCTGGTGCAGGCCAGAGGCCAGGAGGACATTTTCTCAAAAGCAAAGAAACAGACAACAACCAAAAAATCTCCAAGACTCTAGAAGATGAAAGAACCAAGAACGAGAAGTCAGGGTGAAGTGCCAGCTTCAGTCACGTGGTATCTCATGTCACTCAGAGAATTGACAGGATTTGGTTTCCATTTTTCTCTCCAGCTTCCTCTCTTTGCAGCTCCTTAATAGAATGCCTGAGTTGGCCTCAGAGAAAAGCCACGACCTCCACTTCTAAAGCAGTGCTGGCCAACAGAAGCTAACGAGGGCCACATAAGGTAATGTTTGGTCTTGTAATACCCACATTTTTAAAGGTAAAAAAAAAAGGGAAATTAAATTTAAAACCATTTAACCCAATATATCTATAATATCATCATTTCAATGTATAAACAATATTAAATATTATTAAATTTTTTCATTCTATGTACTGAACAATGCAATTATTGTGGCTCTTAGCCTCTCAGTGAGACTAGTCCTTGCCCCTGGGGAGTTTTCAGTCCAAAGAGACAGCGGAAGTTTGAGGGCCATCTGTCGTCTGCCAGCCCTGTTCCAGACAGATGAGGTGGCACAGCTCAGGGACTGAAGGTCGTCTGAAGTCAAGCCTGAGAACCGTAACTCTGCCTCTGACTAGCTGTGAGCCTTCAAGCCATTTGCTTAACTTTTCTAAGCTGCAGATTCTTTACCTTATACGGTTGTTTTGAAGGCTGGCCATAATAATCAATGGAAAATATTATCTCTAATTACATAAACTATGAAATCTTTATCATTGATATAGTTATTAAGGAATTTGGCATAATCTTTAAGCTCTAGATCCCTGAAAAGGAAGACTTGTAATTTATCATTGACTGACAAAGCCCCTGTGATCAGAGAGAGTTAGTTGGCTAGTTAATTAGTTACTGTTAGAAGGTGGAGATGGGAAAAAAAAAAATGTGTGTATATATATATATAAATATATATATAATATTATGTTATTAAGTATGAAATGTCCAATTTCCTTAAGTACTAAGTTTGACAGTTGCTATCTCTGACATTTCACTTTGACACTTATTTTTATTGTGAAGGTACACCCTCATTCTTTCAAATGCACAGTTTGTGATTATCTTTCGTTTTTTTAGAGCAATTTTTGTAAAACCATGGATAAGTCAAAATTTGTGTTATTTTCAAGTATGAGTTCCATTATGTAACCAATACAGTGCAGACAGCCCGAAATATCAATGAAGTGTTTGGGAAGGATGTGGCTAATGAATGCACAGTACATAGATGGTTTGAGAAGTTCTGTTCTGGTGATTTTAATCTTGAAAATGAGCCACGTGGGTGACCTGAGACCAAGGGGGATAATCATGAGCTGAAAGCTGCAGTGGAAGAGAATCCATCTCAACCTAAGCATGAATTAGCAGCAAGGTTTGACATTACTAGTCCAACAATATCGGACCACTTGAAACATATGGGCAAGGTAAAGAAGCTGGATAGATGGGTTTCTGCATGAATTAGATGAGCATCAGAAGAGAAATCGTCTCGAAGCTTGCCTTTCTTTGCTGTCACAACATAAAGGCGAACCATTTCTACACTGTATTGTTACATGTGATGAAAAACAGATTGTTTTTGACAATCACAAGCATTCAGCACAATGGTCGGATAAAGAAGAAATGTCAAAACACAGTCCAAAACCAAATATTCATCAGAAAAAGCTGCTGGTGTCTCTGTCTGGTGATCCAGCACTGATATTATCCACTACAGCTTCATGAAACCTGGTCAATCAATGACAGCAGATGTCTACTGCAACCAGCTGGACAAAATGATGAGGATCCTTGTGATTAACCAGCTGCGATTGGTCAATAGAGACAGGCCAATCCTCTTGCAAGACAATGCTCAACCACATGTTGCACAAACAACTCTGCTCAAACTAGAGCATCTGTACATAGAAACTCTCTGTCATCCACCATATTCACAAGACCTTGGACCAGCTGACTACCACTTCTTCCAGGCTTTGGACCACGTCTCACAAGGAGAAATATTCAATTCTCAACAAGCTGTAGAAAACACCCTTCGAGGTTTCATCATCACTTGCTCTCCAGGCTTCTTCACTGTTGGCGTAAACAAGCTACCATTAAGATGGGAAAACTGTGTCCATAGTTTAGGCACATACTTTGGTGAATTGTACTGCTGCTTGTTTGAGATATAATAAACTACATTTGTGATTCAAAATTGGACATTTCACATATAATGCCCTAAATGGAATGGCAGCGTAGGGAAACAGAATTCCCTATAGACAGAGACCCAGACACTGAATTCGCTTTGCTCCATATCTTCAAACACGGAAGAAAGGACAAATTCAGCATTTAATAGCAAGTAGGGGCATTTCCCTGCTGCCATGTGGCTGGTCATAGAGACCAGAGCAGCCTGCCCCATTGGGCCATGTTAGCCCAGGGCACAGCCCCGTGGAGAAGCAAAGGAGGAGGCGAGCAGGAGAGTGGAGGCCGCGAGTGCCCTGGAGGGTACTTCATGAGCCAGCCTCCTTCCCCCCAGGCAGCAGAGTTGTCCTCATCATACATTCCCTCTTCCCTGTCAGGATTTCCTGGTCACAGTATTTGTTTGTAATAAAAAGATGCATGAATTAGGACATCGACGGAAGGAAATATAAAATCTCTGAGGTTGTAGGACCTCAGTTCGACCTCCCATCTAACCCCAGAAGCCCCTTTGTGTGGGTCCCAGCAGTCTTTTACTCTCTGCGTGGCCACTTGTCCAGGTGAGCTCTCTAGTTGACAAGGCAGCCTGCAGCTCTCCGTGCTAGAACGACCCCCCGATATGGAGCCAAACGTGCTTTTGCTCTCAGTTCCACCTCACGCTTGGCCTTAGTCTTAGCCTCTGAACATGTCTAATAGCTCTTCTGTAGGACAGTCTTCAAATATGCAAAGGCAGCTATGACATGTTCCCTCACTTGTTTGGGGTGTGTGCCAAACTAAACAACTTTGGTTTCTTTAATCCACTTCTCATCAATCAAGGTTTCCAGGCCCCTTCCTTGCCCTTCACCGAATTTGCTACATTTTTGCAAATGTCCTTTTAAACTGCAGTGCAGTGTGGAACACACTCCTCCCAATGTGCGCTGAGTGCTGTCCAGGACAGTGGACTATTGTTTGGCTTGGCAGCCCCATCGCACGTCTGCCTTTGCATCCTCCTGGCTGATCGACCAGCCCTCCCTCTCCTCCCACAGTCAGTGCTGTCTGTCTTCCCTCCACGATGTCTCTCACGTCCTCTCCCAGCCCACCCAAGTCCCACCCCAGTCCCACCCCATGTGTGCCTCAGCCCAGGCCTCCTCATCACTCTCTTGGATCATTGAAATGGTCCCCAACTGGCTTTTCTACCTCCAGTCTCACCTCTGCAATCCTTCTTTCACCATGTTGCTAGATTGCTCTTTCTGATCCATAAATCAGTTCACACACACCCTTGTACACAAACAATCCTGACTCCCTGTGGCCTTCAGAATACATCTCAGCACCATGATCTAGCGTCTGAAGCTCTCAGGCATTGTGCTTTCGGTTATTTTCTTGGCCTCCTTGTCCTCGACATCCTTCCAGCCATGCCCAACCCTTGCCATCCTCCGCTTCGAATATTTCACTCTTGCTCCCTGGTTGGAGAAAGACTTTTGTCATACTTTAAAGCCCAGATAAAACTTCCTTTCTCCAGGATGCCTTAAATAAACTCCTCCTTGGAAATCCTGCAACATATTAGCTGTATTTCCTTATTGGATCATCCATTTATAATTTTCCTTTTTTTTCCTCTTTTCAACCAGATGCTGACCCTGTACTCAAGGAGTTTTCAATATAATGAGAGAAATAGACAAGCAAAGAGCAATCAGAGTCAGACATGCTCTGAAAGGGGGTGGTCGTGAGAGTGAGTGTTTAACCACACGGGCTCTGGGGTGTAGAAGCACAACACGGAAAACAGGTGTTAAAGCTGAGTCCCAACACGAGTGGGAGCTCCCGGCAGAGGGACTTATCTGTTAAACAGCCATATGACAAGTGAGATCAAGGCCCATTTAGAGAAATGACTGTACAACTTTGTGGCTGCTTTGGAGAGTGACAGGTGGGGATGAAGCTGGAGAGAACGGCTGAGGTCAGGTCAGGCAGGACCTTGTAGACTGTGCTTTGGAACATGGCCTTTATATTGAGGATAGCGGGGAGTCCTTGAGGGGTTTAAGCAGGGGAATGACATGCCGTGACGTGACACGCTGAGATTTTGAGCTTAGCAATAGCATTGCAGCAACAGTGTGGAGAAGAGATGAGAGCCAGATTGGGGTGCAAACAGGGAGCTCTGTTACGAGGCTGGAACGAAACTGCAGACGTGGCATCGGGTGCAAAGATTGGTGGAGAGACTCAAAAACGCTAAGGAAGTAGAGACCTCAAACTTGGCAAACCTGAACAGGAACGGGGGGAAAGAAGGATGAATGCTGGGTTTCTGAGTCTCTATTTAGCTTTTACTTCATTTTGTCTTATTTTGTATAAACTGCCCCCGATGAAGTAGCTTTGCTCTCAACAAAATTTCAAGTTGCTGATAACAGGCACAGACTCTCAATTAGCCAGAGATCCTCCACGCTGCCTTCAGTGCTGTCTTGCACATGCAGGTTCTTAATTAGCATTTGCCGAATTGAGTAAAACTCTTAATTTTGTAGGCAAGTTTATGATACCACAGAAGGCTCATTTTTTTTTTTTCAAAAGGATACTTCTGTGGGAAGATTACTTTGAGAAAGGCCTGCGGTTAGGTCATTCCGTGGTCATCCACCCATTTTTCACTCCACGACTATTTAAGGAGTGGCTCCCACATACCAGGCATTGCCTTAAATATTGGGGATTCAGTGGTAAATAAGGTAATAAGCTTCCTGCCTTAGCAGAGCTCATTCTACCAGGGGAAGATGAACATAATTAAGTAAACAAATAAAATAAAAATATAAATTCACATAGATATAATTGAAAAGGGGAAACATGGTGTAAGAAGTGGGAAAGAAAAAAAAAAAAAACAGCCAAGGAGGTAATAATCAAGCTAAAAACTGGATGACAAGGAGGCAAAGAGGTGCGGGAAGAGCGTTCCAGGCAGAGGGAACAGCAAAGTGCAGGTATCTTGTGTGTCTAGAACTTTAAAGAGCAGGAGAAGAAAGTGCCTGGGGATGAGCTCAGATGGATGGGTAGCTCATTTAGGGCCCTGAAAAAGAGTCTGGGTATTTCACAGGAGATTGACATGAGCCAATCATGGGGTTAATTATTTTCCCTTAGAGGTCGTCATAGCCTATACCTCACATCCTTGGCAAAAGTAGAGCAGTTTTCCATGCCTTTGCCTTTCCAGATAATGTTCCACAGGGAGCCAGCCAAATCATGTTTGTGACCTTCATTCAGTACAATGTCACCTGGGCTTGGCTCCAGAATCTTTAGCGATATTATTTATTATTTATTCAGGTACAGGAGTGTATACTTCACTTGGTCTGACAGGGGAAGCTGAGCCAAACAAAGTCCCTATTGTGTGTCTGAAGTACATGGGGCTTTTCCCTCTGTTACCTGTCTCTCCATGGAGCATGAGGACCAGGACATGGTGGTGGACCAGGACAGAACCAACAAAGTCTGCTGTGGCTAGAGCACTTTACAGAGAAAGAGAGAAGGAGGCTGGCAAACTGGCAGTGCCAGATGTGGCCAGAGTGTAAAAGAAGGTGATGAGTCTGAGGTTGAAAGAATGGGGAACTGAAGGCCAAGGAGAAAATTTGGCCTTGAGCCTGTTACAATAAGATAGTAGCTTAGCATCCAAATTGCCGCTGTGGTCAGCTGGGCACAGTGACTCACACCTGTAATCCCAGCACTTTGGGAGACCAAGGCAGAGGGATCACTTGAGTCCAGGAGTTCCAGACCAGCCTGGGCAACATAGTGAGACTCTGTCTTTACAAAAAAAACTTTTTTTAATTATATAGGTGTGGTAGTGCATGCTTGCAGTAGGAGTTCAAGGCTGCAGGGAGCTATGATTGTGCCACTGCACTCCAGCCTGGGAGACAGAGAGAGATGCTGTCTCAAAAAAACAAGAACAAACAAATAAAAAAAACCACAGCTGTGGGAAATTCGTCTCCTTTGGTGTACCAAGAAGAAACCCCAGGTCTTCTCTGTACCTTGAAGAGACAAGAGAACTTCTTAGAATAACAAAAAAAAAAAAAGAGAGACAGAGAGAGAGACTTAGAATTAGAACTATATAAAGAAGAAAAATATCAACGGCAACTGGGCCTCTACGTCTCTACTTAGCAAGTTTTTAAAATTTTCTCTTGTAAAAGTTTAAAAAATATCTACAGACCTACAATGGTGTTTCAGTCACTTCCATTCTCTGTCTGTCCTGACTCTTTCCCCAAAAACAACAACAAAAAATTCCCCATCCTTAGTAGAAGCCTGCTTTCAATTACCTCTAGATTCAGAAACGATTGTTCCTTTCACTTGTTATAAATGTGGTTGAGGCCATACCATAATCTCGGGTCTTGGGTTCCTTTGCCCAGTCACCAGAATTTCATCAATGCCCTCACAGTTGAATGGCGCCCATGTGTTAGTGATCTCACAGATACACCATTGTAATGCTTCTTTATGGTTCTCCTTGGAGTGGGGAGTGGGGCAGATGACTTTTGTAGGTTCCAACATGTACAAAACACTGCTGGCAGAGTTTTATCCATAGTAGTGGCCTGAGCATGTCACTCTCATCACAAGGGAACCAACCATATTGGCTCCTTGTCAAATGTTGAATTGATTTTAAAATTGCTTTGATGACTTATATATTCAGTGCACAGTTTGGGGCCTCTGTTTATCTCTCCATATGAGCCTAGTCGCGGCTTGAGAGCATTTGAAACTTGTTCTATCGGCCATTTGAAAATACAGGCTTAAGTCACACGGAGCATGTGCTTTCAGTTGCTGTTGCAGAGTCTCACATTTGGAGTTCATTCCTGGCTGGCCTCCAAAGCACTGAATGAATAGATCCATTTAAGATGAAATTTCAGTTTTATCTTTACATGGAATGCTTTTGAATTAAACATATACATAAGTTGTGCATGATTTTATTTGGGGTTACATAGCACATAAGAGCTTGAAAGAAGAGAAGAAGAAAGGAAAACAAAAACATCACCCAGCCTACTGATTAAATTGATCATGTTGCCTCTTTTACCTTCCAAGTTCAGTCAGGTGTTCCATACGGCAGGAGGTCTGACTTTTACCCAAATCTCCCACCAGGACAGATAAGAAAATCTTGCCAACACAGAGTGAAAATTCAGAATTGGACTAGAAAGATTAGATTTTTTGTTCACCAAGGAATTGACTAATAAAAGGAAGGAGGAGGAAACTGAAATAAAAACCAGGAAGGAATCTGAACTGCAGACCTAAGTGAATGGTTAAGCTTTTATGCTATGTGTTAGATTAGTGAGGATGATAATTAGTCGAAATTAGGAAAATGGAAAGCAAAACAGGAATGTGATACCCTGAAAAACCAGAGTCCCCATAGTTCTCCTTATCCTGTTGTGACTGGCTAATTATTGCACAATTTTCCCCAGGGCGAATGTAACACAAAATTCCTTATGCTTATGGACATGTTTGATGGATTAAACTAAAATCTAAACTGGGATATCCATTACACTGCAAGATGCATGCTTAATACATGTGGACTTGGTAGAAAATGTTTATGAGATGAGTCAAGCCAGCTTTTTAAAATTCATCAGGTTAATGCTTTTGTTACCCAAGGTCCAGAGAGCTAATGACTTCACTTTCTGATCATGCTTCGTTCTTGTCTACATTGGAGAGAAGTCAGTTGTTTCCATCCTGCCTCCAGAGAATAAAAATACACTTAGGTCATCTCCGTGGTGTACAGTGATAACAAGCAAGCCTTGAATTAGCACCCCTCACCCACTTTCAGGGTTCAGTATCTATTGGAGACGAGGCAGAAAGAAAGCAACTGATATTACAGCCAGTCCTGGTCATGTTCTATCAATACTGTAATCTTGTTTTACAAAACACAGGACCTAAATTCTGAATTCAATAGAGAAAACTATATTGAATCTGGGTCATCTGAGCCGGGAGACTAGGACAGCTGAGCTTTTCACAGCCATAAGGTTGCCAAGGTTGCCGATTCAGATCAAAAAGGGTTTAACACCTAAGGTCAAGGCAAAATGTGATCAGCCTCTCTGGGCCCGTCAACGTGTGTCAGAATAATGGGGTTTTGTTTTTATTTTGTTTTTGAGACAGGGTCCTATTCTTTTGCCCAGCTGGAGTGCAATGCAGTTATATAATCATAGCTCACTGTAACCTCGAACTCCTGGACTCAAGTGATCCTCCTACCTCAGCCTCCCAAGTAGTTGGGACTATAGGTACATACCACCAGGCTGGCTAATTTCTTTCCTTTTTTTTTTTTTTTTTTTTTTGCCAGGCTGGTGTCAAACTACTGGTCTTAAGTGATTCTCCCACCTTGGCCTCCCAAAGCACTGGGATTACAGGCACGAACCACCATGCCCAGCCATAATAATGGTTTTAAGTCCAGGGATCAGAGGTGGGTTTCCAATGAAGCTAATGACACTTGAGTTTCAGGGGCCCTCACTTTGCAGACCCACAGAAAAGTTCTAAGCATGTATTCTTGTGGTATGTGTTTTTATAAAACTTCTAAAAGTAAGGTACTTTTCTTGCCATGGTTTCCACTCTGACTTGGCCCCTGTCACACTTCCCTCATGTTGGGAGTAGACAGAGTGGCCGTGCGCGTTTTCTGTATCTGCTGAGGGAAAGTTGAGCTGGGGCTCCTTTGGCTTGGCTTTACTGTGATATATTTATGTGGTTTGCGTGACTTCAGTGTGCAGTTATCACTAGCCACCCGGAGTAACAATGACTTCAGTAACGGCCCTGCCACCCACAGTGCCAACTCACCCAGGGTTGCAACATGAAGGTACGAGGCCTGAAGTAACATTGTGACACAAATTTGTCCCACAGTGCCCAGCACCAAAAGCTTGTGGGCAATAAAAGACAAAAAACTTTTTTAAATGCATGGAGCTAGAAGATATTGTGGCTTTTTTTCTGGATTTGTGATGTTTGTGGTATTTGACAGACTTTTAAAATGTATCATTTCTTGTGATTTCTTTTCTTGTTCTAAATATCTATTTTCATACCTTATTTATGTCTGTAATTATGTATCGCTTTTTCTAAAGAGGTCTGTACACCTGGATTCATCCCTGCCAATGACTCAAGATGGTGTCCAGGAAGTCAACCAGATAGCATCAGACTACAGGTAAAGGTAGATATGGTAAAACTTTCTGGAAACTAAGATTCCAGAGGCTGAGAGAGATATGTGATCAACAGTGCTAGAGATAATGGTGTAGCCTCCAGTTGGCTCTGCTCTGACCAACCCTGCCTGGCCAGTCCCTCATTGGATTCTGAGCAAGATCTTTCACCGTAAACACCTCCTTCACAGGAAGGACGAGTCCCATTGAAAGACAGCTGAATTCCTGCCAGGGTTCCAGATCATGCCCTAAGTATCTTTTCACCACTGCTCTCACCCTCTAAGGGCTGGACAGAGCACCTCCTTGAAGAAATTGTGATAATCTCTCATATATACTTGGTTAAACTCATATTATCACTTATCCTCACATATGAGGTATCAAATCTAGGGTCCCCTCCCTGTCACCTCAGATACCCATTTGTGCTCCTCCAAGATGCCCATCTCCCAGTACCTTCAAAGACAGACTAAGGGAATGAAAACCAAGCTCAGTGTGACTTACTTACACTAGAACACATTCCTTCTTCTATTCCTTAAGGCTCTTGGGTATTCTTTTGCATAAACACAAGGTTTTGTTTAATGTCCAAGTTACTTAGATTTTAGTATTTCTCAACCTCCCTGCTTCTCTCGCCATCTATACACCATACTCCAAAGGATGTTAATTAATAAAATAAAGTGGCTAATGGAATGTGGTGTGGTGTCAAGAACTATTATCACACATACACCCTTCTGTTCCACAAAGCGTCACTGAGGCACTGGAGTCCCGCTCAGCTTAAGTCCAACACGTGAGTTAAAGTAAGGTATTTTCAGTACAGGCAGGATATTTGTCTACTTGTGCTTGCACAAAATTACAGCAAACTAGAGACAATTCAAGAGAAAAAAATCTGACAGCTTTGAAACAGTAAAGAGACTAGGTAAGTCTAAATCCCATATACTAAAACTGACAAAAAGTTTCTGGGTATGTGAAGCTACTTTTAAGCATACGCTCATTATACAGCTACCTCATTCCGTTGCTGTCATGCACGTGTCAGCAACCAGTCATAAATCCATGTTCTCTGAGATGCATCGTCAGCTATTATTTCATAGTTTAGTCAAATTTAATCCTGTATTCAAAACCATCAGCCTGCAAGCATAATAAAAACAGTTTTATTATTCCAAATGTCCAGAAGTAAAGACAAGACTGAACGTGAACACCACTCGACAGCCTATTCTTACTCTATCCTTTACCAACACAACATAAACAGGAAACTTTTATCAGAAAGTTGCCCAAACCACAGATAGCATCCTAGAGTAGCCAGTCTTCAAGATGACCACGACTGATCCCTCCTGGCAGCCACGCCCCTGTGTAGGCTCCTCCCACATTATATCAGGTTTGGTCTATGTGGACAATAGAATACAGCAGAAGTGATGATATATGTAACTTTTGTGATTTGGTTGTAAAAGACTGAAGATTCTGCCTTGGCACTCTCTTGCTTGTTTGCCTAATGCCTCTCTCTGTCTCTCTCTCTCATCCTTTGCCATGGGGAGAAGCAAGCTGCCATATTGTGAGCAGGCCTCTGGAGAGATCCATGTGGTGGAAAAACTGAAACTGAAGTCTCCAGCCAACAGCCACTGAAGGCACTGAAACCAACACCCACGTAAGTGGATTTGGAAGTAAGCAGAGGAGATTCACCTGCTACACCCACACAAAACCAAGTCCAACCTTCAGGAACCTATCAGGTGGAGGGCATATCTCCATGACCTCATAGAGATGAGAAAAGCCTGTGTGTAAGCTTGAAACTGAGAGGGTCACATGCTGAAGAAATAATCACCTCCCTTGTTCAACCAAAACACAAACAAGTGCACTTAGAAGCCATAAGAATGGGGTAGAGGGCAAACAAAACTATCAACGGTTTTGTTCTATTTCAGCTTAAGCTCACCACATCTTCTTAATCCTGGGGGAAACCACAAGCTCAAGCCCCTCACTTTAGAGGCATGTTTAAATCACATTGTACTGAATTTCTTGCAGTGGAATTATTTGAATGTGACTTTGAAATTGCTGTGCATAGTGCTCGCTTCGGCAGCACATATACTAAAATTGTGAAATTGCTGTGCATTTAGAGAATGTTTCTGATAAGTCAATTAGTGCTTTTTCAGAAACTGTTAACTTATGCAATATATCAAGTAAGAAAAGCATTTTTTAACGTGCCAAGGGAATATAATATGAAACATTCAATTCTGAAAGTTCCTAAGGTAGAAGTCAATAGCTGCTAATTCAATGATATCACTGGTGCTGATTCTACGGACAAGAAGTCAATCTTTCAAACCCAAAGCTTTGAAGAGAAGCACAGTAGATTTCTAAGTGACTGCATATTTTAGGATGACCTTTTCCTTTTCTTTATTTCTTCCTCCTTCCCATGCAAGACTCTCATTTGTGACTTTCCTGCTACTATTTTCTGGAGAGAAGAGACTATGTCTAGTTCATTTGTGAATCCCTCTCACAGTGTTTATTACAATGTAAGTATACACCAGACACACCAAATGGTTAAATTTTAACCAATCCCTTTCTTCCCAGGCAAAACTTAATGAGATCCTATGAAAAAGAACAACACACAGTAAAATAAAATGTGCCTAACGCTTAAGAATGCAAGAGAAGTAATACATAGGCACATTGTAATATCCTCCGAATGAAATCTCGCTTGATTCTAATATGAAATATATTCAGTATACCAAAGTAGAACAACAGCTGATGTGTTATCCAGTAAGATTTAGATCCAAAACAACATATAGATTCTTTTATTCTACTAATATGCCAGAACAAAGCAGGGATTTTTCTGATTCCATATAAACTACAAATCTTTGTACCTTTTAAACAAATAAAACAAGAAAAGCACTATACTTTTGTATGTAATGATGGGTAACAGTGAGTGATTCTTTTCATATTACGATCCCACTGAAAATGCTCTTCCATGAAGAATGAATTGCTACTCAAGCATCCTGGAATTTGTCTCGTAAAAAACACACAGAAATCCACTCAGTCTTCCAGGAGCTAGTATATGTCATAAACTTCTCATTCCAGGCAATCAGGAAATCAAATTTTATTTACGAAGTTAAAATAGGAACTGCAAGAAATAACTACTGCCAGAAATCTAAAAATAATTTTTACTCCTAATTACTATAAAAATAATACAGGGAAATGTTAGAGCTCTATTTTCCAGCACTTCCTGGCTATGCAAATGTCAAAGTGTTACTTGGCAACCGTTGGCCAAACAACAGAGTTTTGTGTCAAGCAAGACAAAGCCACTGGCAATCCCTGGGATGCTTTCAGCAGAGGGTAGGGGATTGGCAGCTCCTTTATGAACAAGATTATTATCTGTATCCTACTTCGGCCCTTTCATTTTTTTGCTTTCCCCAAAAGTTACTGGTTAATTTCCCATTAGACTGAGAAAAAACATTCTGAAGTATTGAATAAGCATCTGGCCATAATACAAAACAACTGTGTCAGTGAATCAGCACCTTTCTAAAATTAAGTTTGACCAATGAAGCAAGCAGTCTAGAAGAACTTTTGTGTTCAACAACATCTGTCACTAACTGAGATGTTTCCAATTGCTCTGAAGTTCCTATCTGCTAAATAGTTCCCACACCACTAATAAGTTCAGTCTGACTTTGCTAAAATAATACTCTTCTGTGGAATCAGACACAAAGTACATATTGCCCAACAGAATGAACTGCCTGGGTTTGAACCTCACTGTACTGTGTGCTAGCCCTATGTCCCCAGGGTAATAACTTAATCTAATTCAGCAATGGTAAAAAGGAGATAACAACAGAAACTATCTTATCAGGTGGCTCTGAGAATTAAGAGGTAATGAGCATTAACACACTTGGCACCATGCCAGGCACAAAGTAAGTGCTAAGTTTTGGTCCTCGTTATTCTAGTCATTGTTTTTCATTTTATTTCTGTTGTTAATATTATTACTATTGCAAAACTATGAGGTCTGATTTCTTAAAGTGAATGTCCAGTGGCAGAGTCACATGAAAAAATTGTAACTTGTCTGTGCATTAAAAGGAAACATTATTAAAAAGCACGTTTATCAAACCAATACACGTGTACTTGTACCTATATACAAGCACAGAAGAGATAGGTTATGGGCTTTAGACTTGAAGAATCAATCGTGTACTCTCTTGTCCCATTTAAGTCATTCAGCTATCACTTCCTATATACTCTATATAATCATTATTTCACATCCGCTATGAAAACATATTCCAATCTCTTCTTAAACCCAGACTCTTGTACTCTGCTTAGTAATTCTCAACTTCTCCAGTGATAGAATGCACAGCATAAATGAAGAAAAAACTTTGAGAAATTCATCTCCACTCCAAAGTACAAAACCATAGTCAACAAGGACTATTCTACAATTTACTTATGTCTTTATTCAAATTAAGATAACAAGACACCACTAAGGGTAACCCAGGAAAGCTGTAGGCTAAATAACTCTCCCAGAAGAAAAAAAAATGGGCTCTGAAATAAAGTCTTGCTCATAAAAGCAAAGTTCCTGCAGGGCAAGTCAGCTGATTGGTTTTTAATGGAGTGCAAAGTTTAATCCAGTTACAAATTGAATCACACCTAAATCAAATCAGGATCCCTCTAGCTGACCATAAAAAAAAATCTAAGAGGATGCCATCACTGTTGCTTTCCTACAGATCTTAATCCTACATGCTAGAGCCATCATTTAATAAAATACGGAAATTATTTACTGATCACTCTTTGAATTAGTGTTCCCATTTAACCAATTGCCTTTTAGAAAAAAACACTCTTCTCTTCCAAGGTCAGTAAATAATCCAGGGCTTTTTTGAAATAATGTAAGAGACAACATACCTTGAAAGAGGGTTGTCAGTAATGCAAAAGTCAACTTTCGCCGGGCGCGGTGGCTCACGCCTGTAATCCTAGCACTCTGGGAGGCCGAGGCGGGCGGATTGTTTGAGCTCAGGAGTTCGAGACCAGCCTGAGCAAGAGCGAGACCCCGTCTCTACTAAAAATAGAAAGAAATTAATAGGACAACTAAAAATATATAGAAAAAATTAGCCGGGCATGGTGGCGCATGCCTGTAGTCCCAGCTACTCGGGAGGCTGAGGCAGGAGGATCGCTTGAGCCCAGGAGTTTGAGGTTGCTGTGAGCTAGGCTGACGCCATGGCACTCACTCTAGCCAGGGCAACAGAGTGAGACTCTGCCTCAAAAAAAAGAAAAAAAACCAAAGTCAACTTCCATCTGTTTTGAGCTTAGCAAAAAGAAATAAAAAAAAGTAGTGTGTTTGAAGTTCTTACATAACGAGAGGACAATATCAATGAGTAGGATTCACCTGACCATGGTAAAAAAAAAAAAAAAAAAATGGAAGGAATTGCCATTTATGGAAGGCTTACTGTGTCAAGCACTGGTGATTTATGTAGACTAAGTCATTTAATCCTCATAACAATCCAATGGTGAGAGTATTTTTGTTTCCACCCCATTTTAGGGATGATGAAAGAAACCAATGTTCAAAAAGCACAACTGACTTGCCCAGCATCCTACAGTCACTAGTGATTCAGCCACCAGAGCCCCAAACCCAGCCTGTTCTTTGCAATACGCCATTAACCTATACATGGACAAAGTTATTTCACACACACATACACACACACACACACACACACACACACAGAAATTAACTTTTAAACAAGCTTTAAAATTATTAACTTGGATGTTGGGAGGTCAAAATGCATTTTGATATAGAAATAATGTTGTAAATGGTGGTTAGACTTGCAGACCATCTTACTAATGAGTAATAAATCCAGGATTTCACAGAAGTGCTTAGCTATTATTACATAATTGTTGGTTATTTTGCTTTTCTTTATTATCTTGAATTATTATCTAGGTGTTTGGGTTGGTGGGGGAAGATAGGTGAAGAATTACAATTCATGACTCCAGATATTAGCCAGGGACTATTTGGTTGCAAGGAACCAAATAGTTTACATTAGTTTAAGTAAAACAGGAGGAACATGGGACTGAAGCTTGGACAGAAATGCTGGCGGGAGCTGATATTTTATGCCCCGGCTCTGAGGATTCACTTCCTGCCTTTGCTTTGTGAGGTCGCTTCTTTCTTCTCTCTCTGAGGATAATTTTCTCTGACTCTCCATACTCAGGACAGAAAATACCCTGTTTATATTACATGCCAGTTCAAACACATTCCGAAAAATAGGTTTGCAGATATTCTTTGGACTATCTGATTCACTGAAACCTTATATCTTTCTTCTGCTCCAGCAGGAGAACGGAGCTCTCCAAACTCTCAGAGCCTTGACCTGAGTCTCCACCGCCCCGGTTCTTAGGTCACCCCACCACCATCACCAGTGTCCCCCGGGAGCCCTCGTCCCACCTTTGCTGGCTCTCTCCTTCCATTTCCAGTCCTTATTCTGCTGCTACCACTTCTTTTTCTCTGCCTCATCAACTGGCAAGCCTTTGGAAGAGTTGCTGGGAAAAGAGTTTGGAGCAAGAGCAGTTTTGGCATTGAGGGCTCTGGGAGCGCTCGTGCTACTGGAAGGGTCCCTAAGGGATGCGGCTCCAAATGCAGTAGCCCAAGGGCAGATTTAGGGATAGCCTTTCTTGATTTTCTTTCAGGCTCTTCCACCAGATATGGGATCTGGGACAAGTCACTTCTTTCTTCTAAACCTCAGTTTAAAAGTGAAAAGACCTAAGCAGATGACCCTTAACGTATACAGCTCTGTGACCAGGACACAATGCCAACTTTGCCATTCCCCCACGGGTTGTAACTTGAGGTCTATATAACTACACCGAATGCTTAAGCTATTAAGCTACACTTCACCTCATACAGGTTGAGCATTGCTAATCTGAAAATCTGAAATCTGAAATGTTCCAAGATCCAAAATTTTTGAGTGCTGACATGACGCCACAAGTGGAAAATTACATACATAAGTACTTCACACAAACTTTGTTTCATGCACAGAATTATTTAAAATATTGTTTAAAATTACCTTCAGCCTATAAGATGTATATAAAACATAAACAAATTTTGTGCTTAGACTTGGGTTCCCTCCCTAAGATAACTCATTATGTATATGCAAATATTTAAAAATCTTTAAAAAAAAATCCCAAATCTGAAACACTTCTGGTCCCATTTCAGATAAGGGATACTCGACTTGCATTACAAATAATTTTATTTGCATACTTGTGAATATGTTTATTTTTACTTCTTCAAAAACTGCAATCAATCAAAAGGTTGTGCTGTTTTTACGAGTTCATCACCATGACTAGGGAATTCATTTATTCATTCATTCTTTCAACCCTGCTTAGTGAGCATCTCTGCTGGGCATAAAGAAAAGTACAAGACATGGCTGACCCACAAAAAATGCTGAACTGAGTTGGGGAGAGAAAATTGATTACCATGAACCAGCAGCAGAGAATACTAGGAGCTTCTATGAGGGGCTAACTATTATGGCAGGCTGAAAGTACCTTTAAAGTTCAGAGAAAAGAGAAGAAATATAAGCCATGACGTGTGACAAGTTCCTAAGTGTGGCTGAGGAAGCTGAGAGGCCTCCCCAGAGCAGCTTCATTAAGCTGTCTTCCGGAGAATTAATGTCGCCAAGGTATACAGTGAAGGTAAACATAAAGGGAATTTGGAGGTGAGGGGTTGATGATAGGTTGGCTCCCATCCTCCAGTTCTTATTTTCCTGCTAAAGGTGGGGAAGGGAGTGGCAGAGAGGACGTGGGTGTCAGACACCTGTCGTTCACTACGCCAACGATAGCTAGAATAAGAAAGATTCATTTGAGTCCGGGCCACACGCCAGCCTCATAGGGTCTTCCTTGTCACTTCATTAACACCCACCACCATCACTACCACCACACGATGCAATGACAGAAATGTGTGTTTGATGTGACCGAATTTTTGGTCCCCAGTTATCGCGCTGCGGCCTGGCCGTACCCCGTGTGAACAGTTCTCGAGGAGTAAGGCGAGATGCGGGCCGGGGTAAATAGAGTAATGTGGAGGAAAGAACTACAGGACTCCCATAGGCAAGAAAATATGCTGGAACTGTAACCAAACCTCAAGAAGGGTGACCCACCAGGCTCTGGGTACCTCTCCGAACGTCTTCATGTCTGTGCCTTCTCTCGCCTTCCGCGCTGCTGCCCGGCCTCCTTCACAGCGGGGTTTCCAGCAGGCCACCCCAAGGCTGGCTCCCTGTTCTAGTCACAAGAGTTGATTAGATTGCCTTGTCGTCACTGCTCCCATCACCTCAGTCTGCTCACAGAAACCTGTCTCAGTCTACATCGCATGCCCAGGCCCAGCGTTGAAGCTTTCTATTCTCCATTCCAGCGACTCTCTCCCCATCACTAGCTTGAATCTTTCATTCCTTCAAGGTCAGTCACGTTCCACTCTGTTCATGAAAACTGACTGTGACCACGATGGCTCTTCCCAATGGATGGGCCCTTTGCTGAATGTCTGCAATGCGGGAACAAATAATATTGCAAGTAATAATAAATTTTAATACCTTTTAGTCTTATCTCCCCAGTTAAACTGTTGGCACCTGGCACTGTACCTGTCACATAGGCTGTATAGGTTTTTAACAAATAAAAGATGATATGTATTGGCCATATCATCTATATTCTTTATCTCTCATGTAACAAGTCAGCAAGCCAATGTCAATATTTTCTCCAAAAGCATTTATTAAATAGTTTCCAGTTGTAGCACCTGAAGCAGTCCTGTCATGATGACAATGTAGGCAATTATCATCTGTACCTTCACAGAGCAGGAGGCATAAGTAACAAAGACAGCACTAAAAGAATAAATGGTCAATTGGAAATTCTGAATAAATAACAGATGATAAGATAGTCGTCATGTGCAGGCCAAGGGCTCATGTAGGAAAATGCAGTCCAGGGCAGAGAGATGACATGCAGAGAGCTGGATGTGTAATTGGATCGATAATGAAGACAAGCATGAGGAAAATTGTCCAATTCCAGCTTGGATAAGAGAAGAAGAAAAGGGCAGAAATAGGGGGAATGGGAACAAAATGTGTGGCCAGTCTGGGACTCATTTCAATCTGCTCCCAAAATATGAGGATGTGCCCATCAGAGGTGGAGAGGGAAGGTGGGGCTTGTTTGTTGATTTGTTGGCTATACCTGCAAGTATCTGAATAGTTATTCACTGATTCCAGGTGTTATGTGTGGGCTCCACTGTGATTCATTTGTTCGTTTACTGTTTCGTTGTGTACTTACTGTTTGTTAGATTCCCTGCCAGGTGATGTTAAAGCATACAGGATACTGGGCCAGCCCTTCAGGTGAAAATAAGACTGATGAAGAGGAAAAAGAATGATAACGCAAGACAAGTATGCAGGGTCCTTGTGGATAGAACAAGAAGTACCCCTTTGAGTGTCCAGATAAAGAAGAGCTAATTCTCGAGGCACTTAGTGTTGTGGAAATTGCTCTGTAAGTCTGTTTTTAGAATATTCAATGTTATGAGTTTGAGGTGTACATTTTTATTTTACATTTTATTGTTTCTGATATCAGGAGAATAATAACAACAAACATTTACATAGTATTTTCTGCGTGCAAGGATACACTCTAAATGCTCTCCATATGCTAACTCATTTAATCCTCACAGCAATACTATGAGGTAGATCCTATCATCAGCTCCATTTTACAGATGAGGAAACTGAGGTACAGAGAAGTTAAGGCACTTGCCCATGGCCACAGAGCTCACCAATGAGAGAGACAGAGTTCAAACCAGGAAGAGTTCAAACCAGACTTCAATTCTGGGCTCCAGAACCCCTGTGCATCATCAGTCCATTTAAGGTAATATGTGCACATGTACGTTGAATATATCTGCCTCCCAAAAAGTTAGTAAATCAAAGGTGCGTTTTACAATCAAGGGCTCCTTAAAATCAAGGAACTTTGTATGGTGTCTCCGTACCTGATGTATTGCATTGAATTGGGGGTGGGAATTCAATTTGACTTAGCAAATATTTATTTAGCTGTGGAGGCTTAAGAGATAAATAAAATGCAGTCAGGCTTCTTAAGGAGGTCAATATGTAGTGGGAAACTCAGATAAGTAAACAGCTCATTGCGGTGCACTGCCGTAAGTGCTATAGTACTGTTTCCATTGCGTCAACAAAGCTGCTAAAGACAAAGGGATTAATTCTGCCTGCCAGGTTTGAGGAAGCTTCACAGAGGTGGTTACAGTTGAGCTGAGCCTTGACAGCAGACAGGCTTCACCCGGGCCAGGGGCAGGTGGACTTTCAGGAACATGGTCATATAGGGAACTCATGGGTGATGATAAAATGGTACTGTAACGGCACCTACGTTCTGCCTTGATCTCTCCAGTCTCTTTCCTCAAAGGGCCGTGAAGATACGTGCACGAAAAAGGCAAAGCAAAGTCAGCTAATATCTTTTTTTAATTTCCTCCTTACCTCCCACCCCAACCCTAGTGTAAACTCTAAGGAGCTAGGCTAGACCCATGGAGAATGCCTTCACCTAAGTTCAGATGGTTGAAATGCCCTAGAATCCCAATAGCTTAGCAGGCTTGCTCTATTTCACCCCAAACCCAAACCCAAATTGTATGTCTCACTACTCTGAGGGAAAGCTAATCTAGAGTATAGTGCAAAGGACCAGGAACCAGTTAGAAAGACAGGCCTGGCAGTGTGAGAGGGCTGGGGAAGCCTGCAGTCTAGGAGCCGGGCTTCTTACGAGGTCACAGGCTGCGGCCCTTCTGCAACGCCAGCCCCAGGAGTGAAAGAGAAAGACGGGGTAAGAGCCAGAGAGACAGGGAGTGCTCTCATTCCCATTTCTGCCCGTGGCATCCTTTGAAATGTTCACAATACATGCACTGGTGCCTTTATTTACTTGTTTTTAAAAGAGAGTATAATAAAATCTTCCAGCCACTATAGTCCTTGTAAGGGACTGATTCATAGAATCTGCCCCTCTTCAGAGTAGAATAAAGGGGGTGGGGAGAAGCACAAAATTCCACAGTACATTCAGGGGCTGTAGTCTCATTCAGCATTGGGGAGTGCAGCTTACAATGAAGAGTCGAAGAAATGTTATTTCCTTCTTTCAGCCTCAGTTTCCCCATTTGATTATGAAGAAAATTAACTTGAAATCTTAGCAGATAGTATTTGGTTCTGACATTCTAGTGATTTTTAGCTCACAGCTGGAGTGATAGAGAAGGTTTAAGGGAGGAGTAGGACTTCACTCCCTAGTTCTGGGGCCTCAGGCAAGTTTTTGGCCTCCCTTACCCTCGCTTTATCGTTGGGGACCTCAATAAAGTGGGGTGATGCCTACCTCCTAGGGTGGTCGGGAGGATTCAATGAAATAATGCGTATGTAAAGTGCCTTGTATGATGCCTGGCACTTGGAACTCATTCATTCCCTGTGAGGGCCACGATATGCCAGTCTTATTCATGGCAGTGATTAAGGCCCTGCCCTTGAATTCTGTGAGGCTGCACATAATTAATGTTATTTGCTGTAGGGTCAGTACAGGAACCAGAACTTACCCCAGGTATTTTAAACAAAATGGATTTAATACCTGGATTGAGCGGTTTACAAAAGCACTGGAAAGGGGGACAGATGAGTCTCTTGGAATGACTCCCAGAACAAGCCAGAACTAGCCTATTAGAGGAACTGCTAACCCAGAGTCAAGACTAGAGCCATGGCAGTCTAGTCTGAGGTCCCTGCTGCAGGAAGCAAGAGAATGGACACAAGAAGCTGTGTTCAGAGATTGGAGACCAGACCACCACTGCTCCGGACTGCTTCTGGACAGCCAGGAAGCTAGACAAGACTGGCAGCTGGCACAGGAAACCCAAATCTTGGCCAGTGAAGATTGCCAGCATATCAAGAGTCTCTGTCTCTCTTCTTCTAAATCTCCTCTGAAAATGTTTATTGGTGGAATCTAATTTATATCCAGAATCTTAGCTTTAAGGGAGTCTGGGAAGTGTAAGTTTCTTGGTTGACAACCATGTACCAAGTCAAAACTCTATTATTGTGAAAGAAAAGCATAGAATTTTTGGAAGAACTAAATGTCTGTCCCCTTCAATATGAGATGAGAAGAAAAGGCATTTGAGGGCAGGGAACAATATCAGCAAAGACCCAAATGAAGGAAAGAGGTGCCAGCAAGAACTGGGCAACCACAGTGGAAAAGAATGAGAAGGACTCTGCAAAGAAAGCTGGAAACTAGACTCCTGACATTATCTAACCGCTCAATAGAAATCATTTCTGGCTCTCCATATTTTCTCCCTTTAGCATAGAAGACTTATGATTCTTTCTTGAATGTTCTTCCCTAGGCATACCTAAATCTTGTTTAAAGTCTCAATAGCTGGTCAGTTTTGGTCTGGAAAGAACCAGAAGTGGCTTCCTCTACGTGGAGCTGGTCCCCACAAAGCTATACTGCATTATCCACTTTGGTCCAATTAATGCATGGAGTTAATAGTTACCTGCCACTAGGTTTGCTGAGTTTTTCTTTTGAAATGCTATATATTATTATTATTACTCAAGGTGTGCTCTTTGAACCAAGAAAGAATGTGCTTAGAGTTGAGTATTGAATGGGAAGAAATGAAGCAGGTAACAATTCTATGTTTACAAGAAAAAATGATATTTACATCTCAAAGTGCAGCCCCCGATGGCTGAAGTCTTTTATTTTATTTATTTATTTATTTATTTTGTTCTTGCCCATAGTGCCAGGAAGGGCTTCAGTTATTTACTGGTGAAAATGGGGTGGCAGAAGCAAGCAATAGAAGACAACGTTGTTCTCATTTTGCAATAATGTCCCTAGACAGAGGCATGCATTTCTCACATTCGCTTTCTCAAGGCTCTTATTGTCCTAGTTTCCTGTTAAAAATCAAGCTAGTGATGGCAGACTCATGAGATCCCATTAGAATACTGAGAGCAGTGTATTACAGTACCAGGCAGAAGAGCGGGGCTGGACAACAATTATAATAGGAAAGTATTAATCCCAAATGAGATACTAACCTGCAAGCCATCACCATTGCAGTGCCCAGGCTACGGTTAGAAAATGCAGTATGAGCATCAGTGATGGGGCTTCACAAGCAAGCAGAATTGTGGGGGCTGAGGACAAATAGAGAAGAGATAAAGAGGCTGAGGAAACCCAGTTTGGTTCCTGCCAGCTCTCCCAGGGAATTCGCCACGTCTCTCTAATTTAAATCAACGCCTGGCTACCAGACACAAGCTTAGCTTGGACAATGAGAGAAAAATTTTGAACAAAGCTGTTTGAACAAAGAATGCTGGTTCCACCAAACAGATAGATATGTTTGGAGTCTTTGATTTTTGTGTGTATGCGTTATCCACCATAACATCTAATAACTTCCTTCTTTACCTAGGCAGGAGAGGGCAAGAAGAGAATGTCTCTCAAAAACATAGGAGATGAACTTTACAGTCAGTCCTTAAGGGCTGGTGGCTAGACTCTCTCCACCCTTCAGTGGATCTAAGAGGTAGCAGGCAAGAGAAAGGCCAGAAAGCAGTAAACATGCAAGATAAGAATGAGTGATTCTTCAGCTGGGCTTTGAACATGTACCGGCAGAAGAATTATGCTGGAATACGTCCAGATCATTAAAGAGTGTGTTTCTAAAGCTGTAGATATGCAGCCATAGATACATATTCCCTGCCCACATTCAAACTTGTGCTGGAGAAGACAAGCCTTCACTTGCAAAGAGAGGTTGATTTGAAATTCTCCATAAAGGCATTTATTCCAAGAAAAGAAAAACTTGTCTTCCTCAAATCTTCCTGCATGGAACAAATAGCAGACCTTTTAGAGATAGAAAGGACACATCTTAATTATCTGCTGTATACAAACTTCTCACAATTATCAGCCTAAATATTTTCAACTAAAAGGATGGGTTTATTTATACACACTTGACTCAAGTCAAGAAGTAGGAAACTGCAAGATAACGCAAAGCAAACAAAATACTTTTGCCTTAAGACTTATATGAATAAAATCATAAAACTTTACTGAAGGACATAAAAGAAGACTTTGATAAACGGAGAGACATACCACATCTCTAGCTAGGAAGACCCAGTTTTGTAAAAAATGTTGATTCTTTCCAAATTAATCTATAAATCCAGTGCAATCTTGAGTAAATCTCAACAGTTCCTTTTACGGAACTGACAAGCTGAGTGTCTGGATTTCTGTGAAAAAGAAAATATACAAGAATAAAAAACGTTTTTTAAAAAATATACTATAAAGCTATACTGATAAAAATAGTGCATGATTAGCACAGGAAAGTCAACTAGAACAAGGGACTCAAATGTACTGAATACCTGCCATATGTATGTGTATGTGTAGGTGTGTATGTATGGGAATTTATTTCAAATTAGTGAGTAATAGATAATGAATGTGTGAATATATATTTTTTACCCATCTAGAAAACAGAAGGTCAGTCTCTACCTCATAACAAATCCAAAAATAGATTTCAAGTGAGAAAAAAACAACTAAGTGTTATCATAAAAGCATTAGAATAAGAGACAAAATCTAGGAGAAAAAGAATATATTGACCAATATAACTCTTTATTGTAAATAAAAATACTGTCAACAAATGAAAATATAAGAAATAGACCAAAGAAAACCAACATGTGGAACATGTAACAGAAAAAGGAATAATAGCCACAATATGTAAACAGATACTACAAATCAATAAGCAAAAGAGGGCACTATAGTCAAATGGGCAAAAGGTTTTAATGGTAATCCCGGAGGGAGCTATGCAAACTGAGTCTCCCTTGACTTTTCTCTCTCACTCACTCTGCATGTACAATTCATCACCATGTTCATATATCTCCAACTCCACCACCACTACCCTAGTTCATGCTGTGGTCATCTCTCTCTCCCTTCTACCATGAGAGCCTCCCACTTAACTCCCTTGCATCTGTTGTGCCCCTCCTTGTCAGTCCTCCACACTGAAGCCA
This sequence comes from Indri indri, assembly GCA_004363605.1. NCBI lineage: Eukaryota > Metazoa > Chordata > Mammalia > Primates > Indriidae > Indri > Indri indri. The sequence continues at coordinate 42,146 of RJWJ010008923.1, forward strand.
GGTTGAGCTTGATGAAACAGGTATCACCTTCATGCCTCGATTATTATTTTCCATTGCTCCTAAGTTTGAGAACCAAGTTCCTAGCAGGACGTACAAGGCCCTATAAGGTCTGGCTCCCAACCACTCCGGGCTTGTCTTCCACTGTGATAAACTTATTCTTCAAACATTAGCCTTCTTTAATTTTCTCAAATGCGCATGCTTCCTCCCCCCGCAAAGCCTTTAATCAAGCAGCTTCCTCTACCCAGAAAGCTCAGCTTCTCTGAGTTTCTGTTTTCTCCTCACCCTCATCTTTTCTAGGTGCCATCTGTCCTCTGACTCTTCCTTGAGATCTATACTTAATATTATAACTTCCTTAGGGAAATCTTCCCTGGCATCCCCAATTAAGTCCCTTTCCCCTAATATAAGGTTTGCCACGTTTGTAATACTATATTCAGTTTTATGATTCTTTAATGAATGTCTCTTTCCTGCAGTAGGCTGGCAAGCACTGCAAGTGAGCACTACTCACTCTGGTATCCTATTGCATGATCATAGTAGTTACACAGTAAATAATGTTGAATCAATGAGTTTTTATTTAAAATGTATTTACATACAAAATGTGTTTACATATATTTGTGTCTGATATTTATACTTGTGTGTCACATAGAAAGTGCTAGACAATCCCACTACTAGGAATTTATCCAAAGGAAAGGAAATCATTATATAGAAGAGACATCTGCATCCCATGTTTATTGCAGCACTGTTCACAGTAGCCAAGATATGGGATCAACCTAGGCGTCCAACAACGGATGAATGGATAAAGAATATGTGGTATATATACACCATGGCATACTATTCAGCCATAAAAAAAGCAATGAAATCCTGTCATTCGTGGCAACAGGGATGGAACTGGAGGACATTACGTTGAGTGAAACAAGCCAGGAGCAGAATGTTAAACACAGCATGTTCTCACTCATATAGAGAAGCTAGAAAAAAGTTGGTTTCATAGAAGTAAAAAGTATAACAGAGGGCACAAGAGGCTGGAAGAGCAGGAAGAGGGGAGGGATAAGGAGAGATTTGGTAAGGGATACCAAATTATAGCTAGATAGGAGAAAGAAGATCTAGTGTTTTATACCACTATAGGATGACTAAAGTTAACAACAATATATTGTATAGTTTCAAATAGCTAGAAGGAAGATATCCAATGTCCCCAACAGGAAGAAATAATAAATGCTTGGGATGATGGATGTGCTAATTACTCTGATCTGATCACCATGCATCATATGTATTGAAACATCACGATGTACCCCATGAATGTGTACAATTATTACTGGGGAGTTAAAGAATTAAATTAAAATTTTTAAAAAGTGCTGGAAAGATAGACACTGAATTTTAGCAGGTTTTTCACTGAGGATTTTGGGAAATTTTTACTTTATTTGAATTTTTAATAGTGAACATTCATTACATGGATAGGCTAAAAAAATAAATTTATTTACATTTGAAAAAAAATACTCAAAGGTAAAAATTAAAGGTCTATCACTATCTAGCAGCTGGGAAATTAAAAAATATATCAGACTTGAGAGAATCATGATTCCGTCTTCTTTTATTATTTATTTTATATCAGATGGCCCGAGAGCCACTGCTCAGACAACTCGGTTACCTGCCATTGCAGGGTTTCCAGGTCACATCACAGCTTACTAATGTAGCTTAATTTCTAGGTCGCTTCAGTTGTTCACCCTCATTTGTTGCTGTTGCTGTTGTTGTTTTACTATTGTTATCATTAGTCTTTTTTTTTTTTTTTAATTTGGAAAAGCACATTTTAATTGCCTGCTGCAAATACTACCCACTTACCTGGCAAAAGAAACTGTCCTGGTGCTGTTTGAAAAAGACTCCTACTTTAGGTTCTTAATTAGTAATAATGCCAATAAAAAGCTAGAACGAAGAGGGTGGAAGAGACAATGAAAAGCATAACACAGATAACTATTGTAAACAGTTTAGGGCAGGGGCTCTGGAAAAGCAAAGGTAGTCCTGACTTGACCTTTCTCAAAGGTGGTGTTTCTTAAATAATCAGCACAGGGGAGCCAGCAAAGCTCTTAATTGCCAGGATTATGTCAGCTTTTCACCTTTGCGTAATTACTAACAGGAAATACAAGACAGTCGTGGGCTATCCTAGTCTGAGTCCATCTCTACACTAACCCAAGAAGGGAAAAGAGTTGTGATAAATGAAAGTTAATGGAATGAGAATTTTAAATTAAGTTTTAGATTTTGTCTTCAGCACTTGAAGGATTCCATTGTCCTTGAAACACTGAAAACTTTCAGGTAAACTACCACATTTTAACAAAATTAAATCCGGGTACCAATTTTAAACCTTGGAGACCCTTACAAATGCAACATTTACTCTGATTTTTGTAGCTATTATGAAATTGTTAGAAATCCCACCTTAAAAATTAATAAGTGACACTCCATGAGCATAATTATGTTGTTCATCTTTCCATAATCCATAATTCCTCTGCGTGTAATAACGTGATCGGTCCTTCCTGTAACCCAGCTGCTTCAAATAATTGCTTGCTGTCCTACTGAGAAAAACTTTTTAATAAACGATGCGTTAAGCAAAACAGTGCAACTCTGTTCACATAGCTACAACATCAGAAATGGTTTTTACCCAGAATTTAATTCTATGATTCTTTCCCTCCTTTTTGCAATAGCATTGGGTGGGTTGGGAAAGAGGAAGAATTAGAGTATTTCAATTAAAGCCCCCGCAGTTCTCTAGGAATATTTCCAGGATTTTGCCACTAATTGAAGAAATAGATAACACGTGTCTTTCCTTCAGCAGCTCTTATTTCCCTAATAGACATTTTTCCAGCAACTTTAAGAAATGTTTCCTTTGAAATACAACATCACATAATGGGCCCCATCTGGAATGGCAACTTTGCACACAAGCTAAGAAATTGGAAAAGGAAAATCTCATTTTTTTTTGTCTTTGTCTAGGGTGAATAATTGCAATTAGCAATATCTATATATGTCACCATGAAAAAAAAAAGAAAAAAGAAGAAACATGAGCAAAGCTTTTCAATGACTAGGCACTCAAAATCATGAAAAGGCTGATATCCAAGAAAAAAATCTGGTGAATTTTATTTATTCGAACTGGAAGCGTTTTTGTTTTTTTTTTTTAATTCAGTTCTATATTACCTTCATTTCTGATAGTTTGGCTTTTTTAAAACATCCATTTGGAATAACATCTGATTTTTTAATTCCCTTCTTCAAATTTGGATGAAATCTTTATGGAAAAGTGAGAGGTTTTTTTTTTTTTTTTTAAGTCAGAAGACATGAAGAATTTCATGGGAAAAAACGCCACTGAAACCTTGTATTCTACTGTTGCAGTAAATGAAGACTGGAGTAAGCGGAACTCAAGACCTACTGATAGACCAATGTTAAATTGGAGCTGCTGAATTTTTTCACTTGGTAACAATTTCTAAGGTGAAACATAGGAAAGTACGTAAGAAACGTAAGAAGTACAGGTATAAACAGTGAATACCCTGAAGTGCGTGAAAACCAAAGCCTTGCAGAGGAAAGCTATGGACCAAAGATGAGGTTGGAAAAACAGCAGCTCAATATACAATGAGCCGATCATTATATTGAAAACCACATGGAAGAAGCGTTCCCAGTCCTGTGTGGAAAAGGGCCCTACATTTCAAATTGTGTCAGTGGGACAAAATTATGAGTTGAATTAATTGAAATCCTGCATCCCAGCCTTGGCAAGTATTTGTGGTGTGATTGCATTAGCTGCTACATGAACAATTTTGTGTTTGTCTTGCCTCTCTGCTAGCAACAATACAACGAATGGGGCCAACCCTGCAGAGAGCTCTGTTTCAGTCTGCGGCAGCCAGTTCACCCCTTTTCTTTTAGTTCTGTTTTATAACATGATTTCAAATCAATGGTTTTTTCACCTTGGTTTTGGCAGAGTTTTTTGCCTCTGAAATTAAGGAAAGGTATGTTACTTGGCAAATGAAAAAGTGAGAAGGGGACTAATTCCAATTAAAGGCAGAACACGAAATTGACTTGAAAGCATTGGGTTATGAATTCTCCCTGTCATTATATCTGAAGTTTTTTATAAACCCAGTCATCATCTATGACAGCCAGAATAAGAAGTCTTCTCATTTTTCCCCAGCCTTTCTACCGGTCTTAGGGACTGCTGGCTGCTGAAATGTTTCCTATTAAGATGCCTCTACATGGAAATAGCAAGTGTTTTCCAAGATAAAACAGTAAGTGCTAAACACAAGGAGCATTAAAAGAAAATTATCGGTATTTTCAGACCTCAAAGGAGTATATGTCTTTTGAAGATAATGACATTTCGGACACAAAAATGACCACTTTACAATACAAATATCTGATATTCAATCTGCCTCTGTAAACATATGTTTCGAACCTATGGATGCTGTTTATTTCATTAAATCACTATGAATCTGGGATCGAAATCATTATGCTATTACATTGCAATGCCTTTTTTTTCTAAAGCATAATGTTCACCATAAGTGTTTACTTTCATTCTTTATTCTAGTCCTCTCTCCTGTTCCCTTCTTGATGGCAATTATCCATGACAATGAGAATTGCCTAATGATATCATTTTGTAATTCAGGAATACAGGTGCACATACCAAAATTTCACAATTAACTTTGGGAGATGAGATCAAAGGCTCAAACATACCACCCATGATTGAACAAACATCTATCAGAAATAATGCAATAACTACCTTGGCAAACTGAAAGGCCTAACCTGTATAAAAATTTCTACATTTGTATGTAGTTGGGATCCTCCCAGGGTGTTGTCCAGCAGCCAGAATCCACAGCCCAAAATATTATACCCTCCACCCACAGATAAATAGTAGATTCCCAACGGATACCTTTGGAGCACAGATATCTGCTCAGGGTAACATGCAAAGTCATGGAAACTCAAGTCCCCTATTTAAGAGAGGTGAGCTCAGTAAATGTAATGTTTCAGAGTTAATCTTTCATGAAAGGTAAAGTTGGAATCTTTATAATTAACATTTTGCAAATGTTTCCTTGTAAAAGAATTAAAAAAACCACTCCATAAATTTTTATAACAAAAAATGGTTAAGTTCTGATTTCAACCCACCCACCACATAAACAACTGACAAACAGGGCGCGATTAGCAAGCTCCTCTTAGACCTGATTAAAGGCACTCCACACTCTTCCTAAAATCGCCTTGTTATGACACACTCTCTGGCAAACCCTGAACCCTGTCATTACTCTCCTTTGTTCAACAACACTCAGAAACCTTGGTCCCCAGGGATGTTGTCATGTTTCACAAAGGCCACATTGTGTCTCTAATTCCTACTCTCTTCGTGGTTCATTTTATATGCTCTGCATGTGCACGTTTGATTTTCAGAACATGACTCATGCCTTTTAAGTTACTCCACAAACTTACAAACAGAGAAAAGGAGTGATGGCTGGCTGATTGTAAGTGCAAGAAGGTGTCCTTCTTTCCTTGGACAGACTGACTTTTTAAAGAATGCACTAAGTGACTTCCTGGCTCACCAAGATCAATGTGATGTGACATTTGAGAAGGGACAGGAATGGTGGGTGTTCCCCTTACATTATTTTTAGACAGCTCATCAATTTTTTTACTGACAGAAATAAATCCCCACTTTCTTGCAGTAGAATAACGGAGCAAGATAGAATGTTAGACCTCAGCTAGATTTTCACAATGATTGTGTCTAATCTTAAGATTTCAGCAAGTGACTTATTTAGAGTTATAGTTAAGAAATGTTGAATATGATTTTGTTATCTGTGTTCAGCCCGGATGGGCCACAAGATTTAGGTAATATATAACTATTTCAGACTTTTGGAAGGAGGTGAAGACAATTTGCTGTCTAGATTCTCTTGGGAAGCCTCCTTTATTTTTTGAAAGAGAGTCTTGGGGAAGCGAAGGAACCCCACCCGCCACTCAGGGATTGAGGGGGGAACGAGAATTGTTCAGCTGAGACAGGGAAAGGAAATCTGCTATTTGGCTTCTTAACAGAGTTAGAGGTGTGGGGCGTGGGAAATCCACAGAGTGAGGAGGGACAGGAGAAGAGCAGGCGTGGAAAGAAAGGCTCTCAGTCCCCGCTGGAAAGGGGTGGCCAACGGAACTTCCAGCGCACATCAGACCTTTTACCTATTCCAGCAAACGCCACTCATATATTATGAATGGGTAATGCTGGTTGTTGAAACCACAGAGAGGCTGCATTTTTCTGTGCTGTTATGCAGCAGAAAGTCTGCCTGTAAGAAACCATAAGAACTTGCATAAAGAAACCTGGAGAATTACAGAAATCTTGCAAACACCTGGGGTGTGTGGTACTATCCCTGTTGTGGAATTGGGGGCAAGATAATCTGATGCAGATCGATAAAAGCATAGAAGTGCCAGCTACATCAGGATTATCCTTTTCCCCTTTGTCAACATTTACATAACGTTTACACTTTTCTTAATGTGTATGACTTGCGTCCTTGTGGATATCTGAGTATGTATACGTGTGTGAGAGAAAATTTTGGGTAGTATCTGGCCCCAAATAAGAGCTCACTGCTCTTTCTCCATTCATCTGTTTCCCTGACTAAGACGGAGTGGTTAGTTTTAAGCAAATTTTCTAAAAACATGGGTAAAAACTCTGGAGCCTGCAGAGAGAATTTATCCTGTCATTAACAGCTCTCACTGTCTGGGCTGGAGCGCTCTGACATCATCATAATCATAATGCTCTTTGTTCTCTTATTATTTTGACTTACGTTTTTACACTTTTCAAAGGACTTTTACATTCATTGTGTCATCTCCTATTAACAACTCCTGTTTTGAGGTGGAAGGACAGGCGTTGTTATAATTCAGCTACTCTCCTGTCAATAGAACCATGGCTGAAGCCCTGGGGCCCACAGCAGAGAAGGCAGCCTAGTCACTTGATGGCCCTTCCAGAAAGGTCCTACAAGGCTGACAGTGTGATGAGGCTTGCACATGACTGCAGGAAAGAGTCCTTAAGAAAGGGCAGCCTGGCCAGATGGGCATATGCCAACCGCTCTCTCTGGCAGGAGTAGTGTGGGGCAGGAATGAGATCAGTTTTCCTGTAGGATTACCTTCCTACTTTTGAGTCTATCTGCCACACAGGCTTTAAGGCATTACAGGGGCTGACATGAGTCTTTACTCTCTTCACTCAATCCAGGAGATGATAATACAACAGGATAAGATGGGAAAGAAATATTCCTCTTTTTGTTGTTGTTGTTGTTGTTGTTTAGATCTCTTTCTTTGGTGAAGCAGCAAGAAAACAAAAATCTCTGCTTTTCAAGGAAAGATGCATAATGTTATTCCATTTTTTCTTTTCTCAGCCAGTGACAGCCATTTGTCCTAAATGCCTGGACATTTTATGGCCAGGGGAGTCATTTTGTCTTTCTCAATGATTTCTATGTTTATAGCATGAGGTTAAAATAAACATGTAAAGTGATCAGTCAAGTACCAGGTACATAGTATAACTTCATTAAATGCCGTCTATTATTGTAATTATATGCATAAGACCTGCAACATAGAAATCAATCAATTGCATGTCTCTTGAAATGGCTACATCTGCCATATGTACTTCAGATTCTTAGGCAAAGGTAGACATGGCTAATAGTTTTAAATAAGCAAGACAAATGTCTGTTCCAGGAGCTAGAGTGAGCCAAGCTTGAATGGAGAGGCCAACACCTATAATAATACCATCGGCCTTTCTTGGCCAACCACTACAAATGTACCTGCAAGCAGAAGACCCCCTTTTCCTAAATAGAAAACCACTTTAACCTATTTCTCATAAAATAGCTCATTGGAATGAGGGAAGCTGTGTTACCGAGCCCAACATGACTATTGACATTTGTTTGATGATCTCCCTGATCACACAATTCCGAAGGCGGGAGCTTAAAATGATTTTCAAATGTATCCAATTCACAGCCAAGTGAAAATGTTTCTGTACCAAGAATAATCTTACACTAAACTTTTTTTTTCAACAGCTTAAATTTAACCAATTGGAATTCTTTTTTTAGATGCTATTCTATTCAACCTTTAAAAATGAAGAATCTGATTTTAATGCGAAATCTGCATTTCATCAGAGATGGGACACGGTGTCCTTGGTTTAATTATTCTTTGGAAATTGAACACCTTTACTACTGCATGCTTAACAGGTAGCAAGGACACAAATTGAAGCAAATGTGATTCAGATCCGAGTACTGAATCTACTGATTCCATCCATGTTGATAAGGTGTAGGGAATACACCTTGCACTGCTGTTGCTCACGGGCTCAGTAGCGCATGGTATAACAGTCGATGATAATGTCACTAAATGCTACACGTGTAAGCAGAATTTGCAGTGTGAATAAGTAAAAGCATAGCACTTTATAATTGCATGACACTTGACTTCATAAAGCCTTGTGATAATTATTATGTCATCATATTCTCGTACCAGCCCTGGGAGGGAACCAGCCAGGAGGGCTCGGCTAAGCAGACCATCCAGCTTGTGGGTAGTAAAGCCGAGACTTGAATCTTACCTTCTTGGAGCACTTTTCCTTCTGTCATATATCTTCCTAATAAATGTTGAGACTTTTGTGGGCCGGAGTAGGAAGTGCAGAAACTAATAAGTAGACTCAGTTGGGGCCTTGCTTATAGCTGTCAGCCATCAGGGAGACCTGGGGCAAGGGCCCAAAATATCCAGTACCCGCAATTTTCACCTCAGAAGCAGATATGTTAATTCTGGTGCTAGCCACCTCATCAAGATTTTAAGTAAAGAGGGAGCCAATGAACATAAAGCTGTTTTTAAAAAAATAGTAACTCTTTTCCAAATGTACATATGAAGATGATTTTTAAAATAAGGCATATTGCTAGTTAACAGACACACTTAGATGGAATAAATGTACTAAAAGCCTATAAGGTCCAATCTGCTACTGGCCATTTAGATGATGCCAGGAACTAATGGTAGAGTAGACATCTGTTGTTTGGGCTGCCTAACTTCCATTTTCCCCTTTGATGGTAAAAGGTACAGTTTTTACTTTGGGAAACTCCTCCCACTGAAAACAGACCGAAGGGAGCTTCATCAAGGGACTGACTCTCCCTGGGCCTAGTCACACTTTGGGAGAATTTGAGCTGTGAGCAGAAGGGATGCATCCCTAGAACAGTTGGAGCTCATTCGCCTCCAGGGTAGGAGTCGGAAGAGACTTTTCCTGCATCCTATATGGAGCTGCTCTCATCCTCCTGCCTGGGCTTGGTCCTTCATCTTCCCTCTGATTCTGCACTCTCTTCCACATCCTTGCAGAAACTCCCACTGAAGCCTCTTGTTGCTGCTGTTTCCTTGAGTTGGCTACTGTTGGTCCCAGGAACTTGCAAACAAGACACCCCAAGTGTAAAAGCAGCACTGCAACACTGACAGATACGCACAGCCTGACGGGGGTGGCGGGGGGCGGGGGCACACAGAAAGAGGAAATCAAGGAAACCAAGCCATGTGATTATCTGTTAATCAACCACACAAGAAAAGTCAGAAAGTCCTAGCCAGGTAAATGAGCCCATAATAAGTGTATCATCACCAGACCTTAAAATTTCTCCCTTTTTTATTTTGTAAGTTGACAAAAGTTTAAAAGATTAAGGAAAAAACAAAAGCATTAGTGTTGCGATAATAAAAAA
>RJWJ010008924.1:0-51796 GCA_004363605.1 Indri indri
CTTTATGACTTTGTATATCTCTTTCTCCTTCTCTTTTTCCCCCATTTCAAACTCCTTTCACTTCCCTTTCTCCAAATTGTGCATAAGTTAGAACAAGATATGCGGATTATGCATTGTATTTATTTAAAAATTGTGTTTAGTATATTAATTTTTAATTTAATTTTTAAAGTAGAAAAATTTTTCTCTTTAATACAAAAACAAATCTACTAAAATTTAAATTATATTGCTTTCCACTATATGATTCTTAATTTTCTTCTGTTTAATAATACATAATTAAAAATATTAATAGTTCCTTATTATAGATTTAGTGGAGCATAGGAGACACTTATTCCTAAAATGAAAACAACAAATACCAAGAACACAGTGGGGTCTATTTAAGAAGACGTCTCCTCTTGAGGAATTAATCAGTCCTACAATAAGAAGTCTTTGTGAACATCATTTACTTTCTCTTTGCCTACCTTTTTGTCACCAGAAATATATTGAATCTAACAACTACCTACTTGATCATATTACTTCCTTTCTTGATGTATCAGTGATTTACAATGAGTTACATAATTTTTCTCTTTTTTAATTATAATGTAAGAAATAAAATAACCTCCCTTGGATTTCTACCCCCACTACCTAATAACATTCTATAATGTCTGTCATTGGTAGAATGTTGATTTTAGAGCTCACAAGTGACATAATGGCTCTTTAACTGATACATTGTTGACTATTTGTACCTAACATGTTTCCAGTCTCATTCTCTGACTGTGTCTTGTTGGCATTATAGCAATTCCCATGGAAAGTGTTCTGCAGCTTTGTTAGCCTTCAAATTCCCAAAGTACATTCTCCATTGCATCACAAATTAGTTGTGTATTTCAAAATGTAAGAGATTCCTCTGTGAGAAGAGATATTTAAGAACAAAGGCAGAAAAATCAGTTATTATTCCTTCCATTAGAAGGAAATAATGTCAGCTGTGTGAGAGTAGTGTTGGATTGCTAGAGAGGTAAATATTTTTGTTATTCTTCATATTTATAAGGGACAGAAAGAAGGAAGAAATGGAAACAGACATTGCAATTGTTGGTGTGGGACATCTGCTGTCTTAGAATGCAAAGATTGAATTATAGCAGAAATAGACAATTATGTGAGGTCTGAATTCAATAATACAGCAGCACATTTTGCCTGTTTTCAATAATATAGCTCTTATTCCTCCTGATACAAAGTTGCTTTATTGGGAATATATAATGCCTTTATTAGAACTGCCTCAGGAATGTTAATATTTGGTCTGAAATTTACGTATGGTATATTAACTGAAAGAAGTGGGGAGACAGGCATGATAATCAGTGCAGCAATGCCAGGCTGAGGGCTGCAGAGAAAATCTTCATCAACTTCACGATTTTGCAGACTAGCTCTAATTAGTTCCTACACTTGTTGGGATAAGAAGTTTTCCTTTTAAAAATAGTACTACCATACACAAATCTGGAGCTTTGTTAGCTAGCTGAAGTGAAACCTCCATAAATTCTTATATTGTAATCTCTGAGATTTACACAGCGACCTTTACCCCAGGGATTCACTCCAAAGGCAGGGATAGAGGATCTATATCACTTCTCAGAAACTGAAGTTCCTTTTAACATCTACATTTTCCATGGTTTAGCTTTGGTTTAGTCAGACTTGAAGATGCTACTTGTTATTATCATCTTCATTTCATTTGATTCTCAAATCAACACAGTAAAATAATAATAATTTAAAATATCTTCAGGCTAAGGGAGGTTGAGTGAATTCCCAAGTTCTCATGGTTAAAAAACTGTAGGAGGAAGAACTTAAACCCAGATAGAGGGATGCCCAAATGAGGGCTTTTTTAATGATCTTTATAACTTTGCCTAGAAATCATGGCATTAAAGAGCTTTAGAGGCTGATAATTCTATATACTTGCCTAGTGCCTTTTAGAGCTATCATTGACATTGCTATCAGCTAAATATGTGGTGATTCTAACTTCATCCACAATTTGCAGAACATACAGAAACTAGTAATTCCATATGCCAGTGGGTTACAAACTAAATAGCATGTATTAATAGATATTATATTCTTATTTTGGGGAAGTTAGTTAAACATATTTTCACTGGTAGTGTGGATTAATGAGAAATTGCTTTCAGACATAAAGGTAAACAACCCCATTTTTATTAAGATCAGTTACAAACAGACAAACTGTCTGAGGGAATGGGAGGTAATTAACGAGTGGTCATACTAAGTGCATTTTAAGGAGGATACTGTTCAAGAAAAATGATTTGGTATTAAAAGGTGAATTAAAAATTTTAATCCTTAGAATAATTGGAGTGGAAGAACTTCATCTACTGTTCTCACTATTGTTTCAAAAGAAAACAATAGTGAGGTTTCTCATAATGAATGAGAAGGCAAGCATGGGATCCAATAAAGGAGAAATGAATAGAGAAGACAAAAAAAGAGAGTGAAAAATAATGCAAACTAAATGAATATGGAGAAATAAAAGGAGAAAAAATATAAGAAGAGAAATGGGGGGAAAGCAAAGGGGAATAGTTAGAGAACAAATATGAGAGAAAAAAGAGAAAAGATAACATAAGAAAGGGAAAGAAGTCAACTCAAATACAAAAGTATAACTTAAGAAAATGAAATACACATATATGAATAAAGTGTAGAAATATTTTGTGAGAAGAGAGTGGAAGATAATAAAAGAAATATTTTAAAAGGAGACATGAGGAAATATAAAGAAGAAAAATGGGTGAGTTAGTGCCTGTGGATGGGGATCAAGTCTCTAAACAACTGCTCCATTAGCTTTCTAACAAAAGCCTGGACTCCAAGCATGATCATAGCGTGGCCTTTACATGCCATGCGTGTGTGCACTCCATCACCCTTCCCTCCCCTGTGCTACTCCAGCATTGAAAACATCACATGAATTTTGGAATCAGTTGAAATGAAAATGTAGGGCAGAGGTAGTGGAAAGCATTCAGATTTCTATTTCAATTTCCACTGACAGCAGTCCTTTTCTTTATATGCTTAGAATAGAAAATTTATCTTTGCTGAGAATTCTGTGCTTTTATTTTGCAGGGACTTCATTTTACCTTGAGGAATATGCATCTTATGAATATATATTTTCAGTCTCTACATCCTTGATGAGCATGATGTGAGAGTCACAGGTACCACAAATGAGCGTAAAGTACACAAAAGGAACATAGTGAATCAAAGGTGTCCGAAGGTAGTGAGTCCCATATGTTAAGGACTCAATAGGAGAATGGAAGTGGATGATAGGGAATAAAATACAAGGCACAGGGCAAGAACCTCTAACCTCTAACCTCAGAGATACTAAAAAATTTCTTCTATGACCTAAATACATCGTCAGTTTTTGAGAGTTTGAAATAATCAATTGCGTAGTAACATGCAAGATGCACACAGCTTAGGAGTAAGCAGAGAAGGATTCCTGATTTGCTTTCCTAAGAGCAGATTTTATGCACAGAAGAAATGACAAATATTAAATTAAAAACATGGCTAAATGAAAAAAAAGATAAGGAAGAAAAGAAGAAAGATGGCACCATGTGTAAAGTTTTATACTTCCATTTTCTTGGCATACAGTGTGTGTGTATGTGTGTGTGTATTCATGTGTGTTTGTATACACATATATGTGTCTATGTGATGTTAAGGTACTTCTTTCATAATTACCAATTTTGACTATACATGGAAACTTCTGTTATTAATTAATATATTAGAGTTAGATATACAAAAGCAGATATTTTGATGTTTCAAATAGATATGCCATTGCAAATGTTTCCTTTAATGTCTTATTTGGGACTTTATTGTTTTTCTTTTCCTTCTTTCCCTCTCCTCTTTCATTCTGTCTCCCATTTCAGTTAAAGTTAATGAACCCTCCTTCCCTCCACTCTACACTCCATATTCTACAAAATTTTTTAAAAAATAAGTGTGCCATGTAACTGCACACTTTTTTTGTTTATAGGAGGGATTTATTTGAAGAAATATTACAACACATAAAAACTACATAAAGTATTAATTTCCACTCATATGGTGGTAACATTTGATATAATGCATAATAAAAAACTTTTAAGGAATCTTCATTTTCTGAGGGTTCCAATGTATACATGTTAAATTTGAAAAAAAGAAAACCAAAAACCCCCAAAACTTTTAAAATCCCGAACGTACAAGGTACGGCACAATTTGATCACTAAGTCATCAGTTGATAAGCAAACCTCACAGGACAGCTTTGTGTAAGCCAAGGCCACAAACACCGTGCACAACACATTTGAACTGACAGATTTCAACATGTTAAAAATACAACATCAGTTCATGTGAAATACTGTTCTATATCACATTGTAGTGTTTAGTTCTAGCACGAGTCTTTAGCATTTAAATTTGTTTTATCTCAACCACAAACTAGTTTTAATCATGCTCTAGCAGCATTTGTGTTTTCTTTGTATATTTTGTATTCAACTATACTATGATTCTATCTAAACTATAAAACATTCAAAAATAGAAGTTTGAAGAATGGGATACATGTATATGTGTACAGAAATTCTAGTATTGCTGCTTTGATACCAAGAAATTATTATGTATAGCCTCTCTAGAGTGAGCACATTCTCAATTTGGAAACCACTACCCAGATAAACCTCAGATTTGTTTTTTCCAGAGTGACCAAGAGTCTTTCATTTAGACCAGGTTGATGGGTTGATGTTCTACAGAAAAAATAGAAATATTTCTAGAGTAAGTACAGTTTTTTAAAGAATTATTTAGATCAATATTTCTAAGGTATTATTTACATATAATAAATTGTACCAATTGCTGTATAGTTCAATTGTTCAATATATTTTGGCAAATAAAGACACATAAAACAATCACAATAAAAAGTAGAACATTTCTGTCACCTTACAAAGTGCTGTTATTCCTCTTTGCTGTCAATCCCATCCCATCCCCTATTCCGAAAAGCCCTGAAAACTTTGATAACTGGGGTTAAATTTTTTCACAGTTACAAAAAATTTCGTATCCTTTATGCACATCAGGAACAAATCCAGGGCAGTGGCATCCCAGAGTCCCACATGGCAGAACAGTTAAATGGAAGCACAGGACTGATGCAGGAGAAAGACTGGCTTCAATTGCCACTTTTGAAATGTAGAAGCATAAGAAGTAGAAGAGATTTCTTAGGTTGTGGAGAGAGACGGTATAATATAAATGTGGCATATCTCGCTTTCAGTTCAAGAACTGTGATCTAGATGAAAGAGACAGAAAGAAACTCACTATTCCCTGATACTCTGTAGGAGATGGAGATTGAGAACAACACAGTGGTGACAGAATTCGTCCTCCTTGGTCTCACCCAATCTCAAGATATTCAGCTCCTGGTCTTTGTGCTGATCTTAATTTTCTACCTCATCATCCTCCCTGGAAATTTTCTCATCACACTCACCATAAGGTCAGACCCAGGGCTCACAGCTCCCCTTTATCTCTTCCTGGGCAACTTGGCCTTCCTGGATGCATCCTACTCCTTCATTGTGGCTCCCAGGATGCTGGTGGACTTCCTGTCTGAGAGGAAGGTAATCTCCTACAGAGGCTGCATCACTCAGCTCTTTTTCTTGCACTTCCTTGGAGGAGGGGAGGGATTGCTCCTTGTGGTGATGGCCTTTGACCGCTACATTGCCATCTGCAAGCCTTTGCACTATTCCACTGTCATGAACCCCAGAGCCTGCTATGCAATGCTCTTGGCTCCATGGCTTGGAGGCTTTGTCCACTCCATTATCCAGGTGGCCCTCATCCTCCGCTTGCCTTTTTGTGGCCCAAACCAGCTGGATAACTTCTTCTGTGATGTCCCACAGGTCATCAAGTTGGCCTGCACTGACACTTTTGTGGTGGAGCTTTCGATGGTCTTCAACAGTGGCCTGATGACCCTCCTGTGCTTCCTGGGTCTTCTGGCCTCCTATGCAGTCATTCTCTGTCGAGTGCAAGGGTCTTCTTCTGAGGGGAAGAACAAGGCCATGTCCACATGCACCACCCATATCATTGTTATATTCCTTATGTTTGGGCCTGGCATCTTTATCTACACTCGCCCATTCAGGGCTTTCCCAGCTGACAAGGTGGTTTCCTTCTTCCACACAGTGATCTTTCCTTTGTTGAACCCTGAGATTTACACCCTTCGCAACCAGGAAGTAAAAGCTTCCATAAAGAAGTTGTTTAATCAACACATGGCCTGAAAAAAGGAGAAAAAGGGAAAAAGAAAATCAAGGCTGTGAAGTTTCATCTGAACAATTTCAGAAGTTTATTCATTTCTGAAATATAGCATTTATTGAGCATCTCTCATTTGTCAGGCATCGGAGAAAGAGTTATTAATGAGACAGATAAAAATCACTGTTATCCTGGAGCTATTAATACAATCTAGTAGAAATAAACAGCCATTAAGATTGGAAATAAATAACATGATTTCAGGAAGAGGTATTGATCTGAAAAAAACTAAAAGGGAAAGTGAAGTGAAAAATTGTGACTCTTGGTTGGGTGTAACCAATTTACTTTTAGTCATTGGCAAGGCTTTCTTGATGAGCTGACATTTTGGCTATCTGGATAAACTGAAGGAGCCAAGCATATAAACATCTGGTGACAGAGCATTCTACGCAGAGGAATGCATAGTACACAAATTCAAAGATAATAATGAACTTGATATTTGCAGAATACAGCCAAGTCCAGATTAGCTTAAATATAGCCAGTGAATGTGAAAATGATCAGACTTAAAGTTGGAGATAGTGGCAGGGTCTAAAACATATATGGTCTACAAAATAACTATAAAGAATTTTAATTTTATTGCAATTACAATAAGAAACCATTCTAAAGTTTTAAGCTTAAGACTTTAAGCTTAAGACTCCTCTACTGCAGGTTCATAAATTACCTAAGGCTGTTAACTCAAGAGTCTACACAGATATCAGAGTTGAAAAATATCATTAAGAGGAAATATTATACTTCTAAGTATATTTTGACAGAAATTAAATCCCCATTTTTTCTTCCATAATTAGGCAGAGAGAGGCAAAAGAAAGCTAATTATTTTCATTGGAAAAGGTCATGAGAACATTTTGCTTTCTTTTCTTCTAGAGCTTCATGGTAACTCTTAGCAAATTTTTATGATGTCTAGTTGTATATTTGGTCTTATCACCAATTGCTTTCACTCTGTAATGTTAAAAGTCCTTTGGTAGACCAATCAAGATCTGTGTCAGAGAGCAAAAAACATTCTAGTTATTTTAAACAAAACATGTTTTAAATAAAACATTTAATATAGGGTATTAGTTGCTCACAAAATAGTTGAAAAGCAGACTACAGGCTGGGCATCAAGATATGACTCCCAGAATAACACAGGAAACCTAGGTTGTCAAGGGGGTTGTTCTTAACCATCTGTTTTCTCAAAAATGCCACCAATTTAGCCATGTTCCTGGTATCAAAATCATGATCCCAAATCCTTGTGTACCTATCAAATCTCCCCTAGTTAAACAGAAGTTTTTCCTACTACTGCCTCTCTGCCTCATTAACTTAATCCAAGTTCAAATCTCACATGAGTACATTTAATGGGCAACATCCAAAACATATCTGGAACCCTAAATGCAAGGGGAGGGGGTCTAGATTAGTTTAAATTTTTTAAAATACTTTTTATAGTAATTAAAGTTTAAAATATTTAAGAATATAAATCAGGTACATGGTAAAAATATTCACACTATAGAAAAAGTGGTCTCAATCCTCAATCCTTCCCCATTCTCACTCTCAGTTTATTGTCTTGCTTCCTGGTTCACTGAGAAAAGGAGCAGAAAATTCCTTAATCTCCTACCACTGCAACTACATACACCTGCATCCATGACCAAGTTTCCTTTAGTTTTTCCTGAGACTGGGCGACCTGACATTTATCCTACAAAAGTCAACCCCTCCAACTGTGCACCAGATTCCATCCCCTCCTTCCTACTGCAGGCATTTTCTCTGGTAACTCTCCTTTCCCTCTTCTACACCATTAATTTTATCTTTCCTATTGGGTTTTCCTCTTCTGCATATAACCACATTCTTTTCCATCTTAAATAAAACCTTTTTGACACCTTTCTCCCTCTACATGTTACCTCGTGAATTTTTTATGGTTCCACGTAAATTTCAGAATTTTTCTTTCTTCAAAAAATGCCCTTGGGATTTCAACAGGGATTACATTGAATCTATAGATTGTTTTGGGTAGATGGACATTTTAACGATATTAATTGTTTTAGTCCATTAACATGGAAAGTCTTTTGATTTATTTGCATCTGCTTTAATTTTTTCATCAATGTTTTGTAGTTTTCAGTGTACAAGTCCTTTCACCTCTTTGGTTAAGTTTACTCCTAAATATTTTATTCCTTTTGATTCTATTGGAAATGGAATTAATTTCTTAATTTTCCTTTCAGATAGTTCTTTGTTATCATATAGAAATGCAAATGGTTTGTTTCTTTTGCAGTTTTAAATTTATAAATATTTAATTGGCAAATAAAGATTGAATATATTCAAGGTGTACGACATGATAATTTGATATATGTATACATTATGTAATGATTACAACAATTAAATTAATTAACTCATCCATCACCACCTGTGCTGCACATTGGATATTCATAACTTGTTCATCTTATAACTGAACATTTGTATCCTTTGACCAACATCCCCCCCAATTTGTCCAAACCCCCTGACAACCACCATTCTACTTTCTGCTTTTATGAATTTATTTTTTATAGATTTCACATCTATGTGAGATCATGTAGTATTTGTCTTTCTGTGTCTGGCTTATTGCACTTACTGTAATGTCCTGTAGATACATCTACATTGCTACAAATGGCAGAATTTTTTTCTTTCTTATGGCAGAATAATATTCCATTGCATATATATACCACAATTTCTTTATCCAGTCATTCATTAATGTACAACTAGGTTGTTTCCATATCTTGACTATTGGGAATAGGCAATGCTGCAGTGAACATGGTGGTGTAGATATCTCTTAGGGATATGTCTTCATTTCCTTTGGGTATATACCCAGAGGTGGAATTGCTGGATTATATGGTAGCTTTGGTTTTCATTTTTTGAGAAACTTCCATATTATTTTCCATAATGTTTGCATCAATTTACATTCCCGCTAACAGTGTACGAGAGCCCTTTCTCCACTCTCACCAACATTTGTTTTCTTTTGTCTTTTTCATAATAGCAGTTCTAATAGATGTGAGATGATATCTCATTGTGGTTCTGATTGCCTTTCCGTGATGATCAGTGATGTTGAACACCTTTTCATATATACCTGTTAGCCATTTCTATATCTTCTTTGGGAATATAACTGTTTAAATCTTTGCCAATTTTTAATCGGGTTATATGTTTTTGTTGTTTTGTTTTTGTTTTTATATTTTTGTTATTGAATTGTATAAGTTCTTATTTATTGTGGACTGTAACCCCTTTTCATACTTATAATTTACTAATACTATCTCCCATTCAGTGGGTTACCTTTTGGTTTGGTTGATTTTTTTCCTTTGCTGTGAAAAATATATATTTTTTTTAATTTGATGTAGTCTCACTTTTTAATTTTTTGTTGCCTGTGTTTTTGTTATCATATCCAAAAGATGATTGCTATTGTCAAGGAGCTTTTTTCTTATGTTTTCTTCTAGTAGTTTTACAGTTTCAAGTCTTTAAGTCTTTAATCCACTTCCAGTTAACTTTAGTATATGCTATAAGACAAGAGTCCGATTTCTTTCTTTTGCTTGTGGATATCCGCTGTTTCCAACACCATTTTTGAAGAGAATTTTCTTTCTCCATTGTACACTGTTGGCACCCTTGTCAAGCATTAGTTGACCACATATGTGAAGGCTCATTGCTAGGCTCTATTTTATCTTTTTGTAGTTATTGTAAATGGGATTGTTTTTTTGACTTTACTTTTAGATAGTTCATTGTTAGTGTATAGAAATACTACTGAGTTTTGAATGTTGATTTTGTAACCTGCAACTTTACTAAATTTGTTTGTTCTAAAGGTTTTTTGATGAAATCTTTAGGGTTTTCTATATATAAGATTATGTCATCTGCAAACAGAATTTTACTTCTTCCTTCTCAATTTCAATGTCTTTTATTTCTTTTTCTTGCCTACTTTCTTGGGCTAGGACTTCCAGTACTATGTTGAATAGAAGGAATGAAAATGGATACTCCTGTCTTGTTTTTGATCTTAGAGGAAAAGATTTCAACTTTTCACCATTGAATATGATGTTAGCTATGGGCTTGTTATATATGGCCTTTACTGTATTGAGTTACATTCCTTCTGTAACTAATTTGTTGAAAGCTTTTATCATGAAAGAATGTTGAATTTTGTCAAATGCCTTTTCTACATCTACTGAGATGATCATATGGTTTCAGTCCTTCATTCTGCTAATGTGGTGTATCACATTTATTGATTTATATTTGTTCAGCCATTCTTGCAATTGATTATGGTGGATGATACTTTTAATGTGCTGTCGAATTAAGTTTTCTTGTACTTTTGCATCTATGTTCATGAGGGATATTAACTTGTACTTTTCTTTTAGCATCCTTCTGTAGTTTTGGTATCAGGGTAACGCAGGCCTCAGGAAATAAGTATGGAAATGTTCCCTCCTCTTCATTTTTTACTTAGCTTTGTAAGAAACTTTCAAATTGACTTTCAAAGTGAATGTACCATTTGCATTCCCACAAATAACGAATGAGTGTGTTCTTATTGCTCCATTGCTATAACAATATTTGGTATTGTCAGTTTTTTGAATGCTAGCTCTTCTAATGAGTATTCAGTGGCATCTTTTTGTTGCTTTAATTTTAAATTTTTTAATAACAAATGATTTTGAATATCTTTTCATATGTCTATTTGCCACAGGTTTAGCTTCTTTGGTGAGGTCTCATTCTTATCTTTTGTCCATTTTAAATTGGATTGTTTGTTTTCTTATTGCTGAGTTTTAAGCATTTCTTCATATATTTCAAATCAAAAGTCATTATTAGATATGTGTTTTGCAGATATTTTTGTCCTGGCCTATGCCTTATTTTTTTTACCCTCTTAATTGTTTTATTTTTCACAGAACAGTGTTTTTTAATTTGAGTAAAGTCATACTTATCGATTTTTTCTTTCAGGAATCATTTTTTTGGTGTTGCATCTAAGAAATCATCGCCAAATCTTAGGTCACCAAGGTTTTATCCTATATTTTTTCTAGAATTTTATAGTTTTGCATTTTATGTTTATGTCTATGATCCACTTGTTGCAAAGACCATCCTTTCTTCATTGAACTGCCCTTGCTCCTTTGTTGAAAATTATTGACTGTATTTCTATGGGTCTATTTTTAGCCTGTGTTTTCTGTTACACTGATATGTGTGTCTATTCTTTCACCAATGCCGTGCTGTCTTAATTACTGTAACTTTATAGTAAACCTTGAAGTCAAGCAGTGTGACCCCCTCCTCTAACTCTGTTCTTTTTCATCAGTATTGTGTTGGCTATTTTAGATCTTTTGCCATCCCATATAAACTTTAGAATTAGTTTGTTGGTATCTGCAAAATCCTTCTACTCTTGTGATTGTATTGAGCTCACCCTGATAATACTGGATAATCTCTCTATTGTAAGGCCAGCTGATTTGCAACGATCTGCAAAGTCCCTTTTGCCAATTCAAGTAATATATTTATATTATAATATTATAAGTTCTTATATGTGCTTGGTCTGTACTGAATTTTTTATTCTCAAGTCCCTTATATTAATTTTCAATTATTTTCTATGCTTTTCCCATTTTACTTAAATAGCATAGTTTTATAATTCTTTCACATATTATAAATATCATATCTAATTCATGATTATTTTCATGTGATTTTTCTGAGACAAACTTTGAAAATTATTCCATTGCCTCAAAAATATTCCATAGAGAGTCCACTGAATTTTGTTTTCAATATGGGGAAAACATATGTGTACAACAGTATTAACTTTTTTCTTCCAATGGCACAATTTCAATTTATAAATTTCAATTTATTTAAGTCATATTTTTCTTTTTATTGAGTAGCACAGCTTTTGTCACACAGAAACAACACATTTTTGATTAAGTAAATTCCTATTCACTTTATATATCCTATTGCCCATCTGAATAGGTTATTTTCTGGCTATATTTTTAACAGGCAATTTATTGCTTTTATTATCTTATTTGGTAACTGCCACTATCCTGAATTATCTAGGTTTGCTTTTAAAAATTCTACTTTATAAATTATCATAAAGTAAAATTGATTATATTTTCTTTTGGCATATAGTCTATTAATTTTAGGAGATAAATAGATTTATGTAACCACTACCACAACCAAGATATAGAAAAATTCCATAATGCCCCCAAATTCCTTCATGCTCTCTCTTTCTGAATTGTCTTTTATCAATATTTCTATTATTTTTCTCTTAATTCTCTTGTCTTTTCCCAGGATTACTCTAATAATGATTATACCTGTATGATTATACATTTTTCCCAGGATTGCTCTAGTATTAATAATATACCCTTACCTTTTATTTTACACTAGGACAAATATTTCAGATTTACAGTTGGCCCTCTGTATCTGCAGGTTTTCCATCCTCAGATTCAACTAACAACGGATTAAAAATATTTGAAAAAAAAACAATAAAAATAATAACACAACAATAAAATAATACTAGTAAAAAAGTAATATAGTATAACAATTATTTACATAGTATTTACATTATATTAAATATTATAAGTAATCTAGGGATGATTTAAAGTATATGGGAGGACGTGCTTAGGTTTGTCAACCTTAATAATGGGATTCAGGCAGTATGAGTAAACACTGAATTTATTTGAGGGCAAAATTTGAGGATGGCCACCACTCGGGAAGACACAGATTTCCAAAAGATTGGATCAGTGTTCCAAAGTGGAGAGGTTTGAGGGTCATTTATATAGGCAAGGTCTGGGGAAGCTTAACAGGATTTCAACATTTTCCATACAAGTTTAGTGCATAGTTACAGCACATCGATTGCTTATGGGCAGTGTTTCTTTTTTGAGAAGGGTATACCTAACATTCCACATTAAGGATATAATAGTCAAGGAGGCTTTTGTCTCAGTCAAGGGATCTTTTATCTTAGGCACCATCTGGTCTGAGCCAGGAACAAGAAATTAAGGAAGGAAGTTAATCTATAACAAAATGCCAATAATTAAGAAGTCAAGTTCTGTGACTCTGCCTCCAAAGTCAATCTTCCTCAGAGCCCAACAACTCTTGGAAGCCCCAAGTAGGCAGACTATTCATTTTCTTTCAGTGGTTATATGCAAATACTATGCCATTTTAGATCAGGGACTTAAGCATCCAGGGATTTTGGTATCAGCGAGGGTACTGGAACCAGTCCCCTGCAGATGACTGTACTAAATCTTTGCAAGAGTTGTGTTAGGTTTTTTTCTTGGGTTTTTTTCTTTTCCTCTTGTGTTTTTTTCTTTCTCTTTACAGAAGAAAAAATATCTCAAAACAAAAGTTGCTTGTTTTTTTGTTTCAAAGACTGCTAGAAATGTGGTTATCTATGGAATATTTTCTTGTGCTCTGTAGCCAGTTCTGTGGGGAATGTAGTGTAAGTATGATGGTTATGAAGAGGTCAAATCACTGAGGCATTTGGGGAAAAGGTTATGTTTAGAGAGCAAGGCTTATATGAATGATTGGCCACCATGTAAATATGGCAAGATCTTCAATTTATAGTTTCAGGTTGTGAATCCACATCCAGTATCTTCCTGGATGATCTGTCATGGACACTTCAAAAAATAATGATATACTTATTATAATCATTTCTGCTATTATTTCTACTATATTTTACTAAGTACTTTCTCTGTGCCAGGCATTGGGCTGAATGTTTCATATTTACTTTTATAATTTAATTTTTACACCATTCTGCTAAGGTACTTGCCTAATACCTGTCTTCACTTCTCCCAGTTATGTTGGGCTTTCCAACTTTCCCCTCCCCAGGCTTCACCTGTCCGATGAGGTAGCTATCATTATACCTATTAGCCTGTGCTAATTTTTTAATGTCTTGTCAGAAACGTTAACACGTGATTTCCCTCTTAATACATAACTCTCTAATAGGCAAGTGTTTGCTGTAGACAAATTGCCATAGCCTAAAAAAATAATTTTCCAACTATGGAATTTTGAACACTGAGGCATAAAGATGAGAATGTTTCCATATCGGAAAGAATAATTTTTGCTTGTCATGTGTTCATTAAATGACTGCTTAAATGTCTTCTTCTCCTAGGCAAGTCCCAGTTGTGCCCTTTTTGTAATGAACACTACTTTGTAATGAATACTACTATCACAGATGTGCATTCTCACTTTAAATAGCAAAGACACACTCCATAGTTCTTCTTGCAACTCTGAAAAGCTGGCTCAACAGTTTAATAACTCCCATTGCAAGTAGATTGTAGTGTCTAATCCCTGATCTCCTAAATGTCACTGCCTTCTAAAGGGTTTTATGCAAAGACAACAGAAAATATATATGCATACTGCTGTCTTCTGACATTTACTAAAGACCATGGTGATTTCAGTAGTTTTGTGCATCTCAGAAGACGTGGTGTTTTTGATTCTGGCTGTGTAGCTGGTAGGTTAAAAGCTAGATATGGTAGTAACTTGAAAAACAGTTGTGGCTGGTGTTCTTCATGTAGCAAAAAAAAAAAAAAAATAGCATTTATTTAGTAATTATATAAAAAAAAAATAATGGAGGATAGTAAAGAAGAAGTATATATAACTAAAAGGCATAAAGATGGATGGTTCCATTAAATAGCGGTTAAAGCTGCCTTTCTGGATATGAAGAGGAGGAAAAAAAACCCTAACAGCTGTTTATTCACTTACAATGAAAACAAATACATATTTATGCATATATAATTAAATATAAGAATAGTTTTCATCAATAAATTATTATCAGGAAAATGGAAGAAATATTCAAATGTATAAGCTGAGAATTTTCAATGCATTTACTGTAAAAGAAACTTACATCATTTTTATATTAAAAAAGTAATTTAACTTCAAAAAGATGAAATTATTATTTTGGTAGCACATAGTATTTTTCTAAATCTCTGAACTGAAATTACATTAGAATATTTTTATTGCATGTTATTATTAATAATAAAATAAAATAAGCTGATTATTTCTAAACAGTGTTCTTAAATTTGAATTTGCTAAACCTAAGAAACTTCTTGAATGGGTTGCCCAGGAAATATGCTCAGAACATTTTTTTTCCTTTTTTTTTTTTTTTTAAAGTTTTATAGGTTTAGAGGGTTCAAGTACCATTTTGTTACATGTGTTAACTGAAAAGAATAATGAGATTTGTAATTTGGTGTTTACATGGTAGCCATTCCGGCAGGCTGGAAAGTAAGGCTCCCAGCCACAACCGGGGAATAGCTGCTTCAAGGGAGGGACAAAGGGAACAGGATTTTATACTGAATGGGGTGGCTAAATATACGTATATAACGAACTGTAGGAGTTGTGAATATTTATGCAAAGAGAACTATGCATCTGCGCGATGGGGCTTTCTGTCCTTTTGTGGAGTCCATGTTTCAAAATGGCCACCCTCAATGTCAAAAAGGTGAAACAAGGACACAAAACCCTTTCTATGTCAAGTTCTGTAGACCGTTAAAACTACTTCATCGTTGGTGGACTTTTATCAGGAAAGAATGCTGGTCTGGCTCTTAGGAAATAAAGCCTGATGGCCGTTAGCTAGGGAAGGATAAAATGATGCGTGTTCCACCTCCCATCCCATCATGACTGGGAATTCAGTTTTAAGGTTTCTCTGGGGAGACCTCTCTGAACAGAGAGGTCTGTTCAGTCAGTGCGGATTTAAGATTTTATTTTTAGTTCACATATGGATATAGTGTCTGAACTTTTGGTGTAAATATCACCTGTATTATGTACATTGTAACTGTTAAGTAATTTTTCATCCTACACCCCCCTCTCAGGCTTGATTAGAGCTTTATATAGACTATCTAATGTAATTCTCACAAGTAGAGGCCAAATCTTAGAGGGTACTGAGATATAATCAAGGTCAAGAATACCTTAACCACTTTTAACCACTGGGCAATAGTTCTGTTTTAAGATTTCTAGAATATTGCCCTGTGACAAAATTTAAAAATATTTATTAATATTGACAAAACAATTTGATTATGTGAAAGTAGGTGAGGATGTAACTAGATTTTCCTCCACATGGGAAAACATAAATGAAAAATATTGTTGAAGGTAACACTTAAATTTAGGTGTGGTGTGTTCATCTACAGAGTGAGTTAAGGATGGAATAATAAAGTAAGTTGTAATTTGGAGAGTACAACTGATTTCCAGTACATTTCCTTCTGTACAGCAACAATTAAAAAATGAATCAGATATTTTTTCCCTTCATTATTTTTCCTCTTCTAACTGGACTGTGAAATTTGCTGCTGCAACTGAAGAATTGCTATGATCCTTCTACTCTAAAGTCAGAATATGGAATCAATGAAAACTTTGTGATAGTTATTCAAAAAAGAAGACTAAAACGTTTTGGAATATTTATTTTAGTTTTTACAGTAAATCAACTAAGACTTATTCTTTAGCCTAGAAACCATGCTATCACTTTTAACTGAAAATAGCCAGCTAATCTGGAAATTTAATCAACTAATCAGTTAATTCAGAGAAAAGAAACCACATAATCATAAAACATCCTTTCACTGAATTAATACATTGGTGTTTTCAGAGCAGTTACATCTGTATGTGTGTTGATCTACAATCTAAAGAAATTTCAATAGTAAGTCGTGTCAAGTTTTCATAATATGGGATTTTCATTTTTATTATTATTTATTATTAAGAACTTTTTGAGGGATCATTGGGAATAAATGAATGAGAGGGAAATTAAGGAAATAAAAATCAAATAGTTCATTTATTGATTTTCTTCCCATTTGCTCATTCTCTGAATTTATGACAATGACTTCTTTCCCATTCATATTAATATTGACTATAAGTTAAATGTTAGTATATTGACATTTAACATTTGTTGACATTGGTCCACCATGTTTCACTGACATATTTATATTTTAATCTTTTTTAGTGTACTTTGTAAACTTTTATACAGAATAAGGAACAAAAATATATTTTCAAAGATAGGTAAGTTATAACACAGGATTAGCTATATAACCTTATCTATTAATAATTAAATCATTATCAAAAGTAGATGAAATATTCAAATGTGCAAAGCGAGAATTATCAAATGATTTAAAATAACAAGGGAACTCATATAGTGTTACATGTGGAAAAAGCAATTCGACTAAAAAAAAGAAATGATTTTGGTGGTACACAGAGTTTTATAAACACCTAAACTAAAACTATATTAGGTTTTTTTTTACTTAACTAATTTTAGTCTGATCAAATTTGCCAATAATCTGGACAATTTTCCCAATAACTCAGCTAAACTTTCTCTGGTTAAATGCTTACATTTCATTTGGTGGCTAGATGAGTAAGTCCTGTATGGTTACAAAATTATATTTCATTTACCAGGACTATTTTTCATTTGCTTTGTACACACTTCTGACTATTTGGTAAGAACATTGATATCACATAAGAAATGAAGTTTGTAGAACTTGGGAAACACATAAATGGAAAAAGAAATTTTGAAAAAATGATTCTGAGTCCTTAAAGTATCTTTTTTTCCTAGTTTATTTTTTTATTTTTATTTTTTATTTTAAGATATTATGAAGGTACAAACATTTTGGTTACATTTTATGACTTTGCCTCACCCAAGCAAGGCATCACCTAGTTTAAAATAATAGTTTTGTTTGGAGGGAATGAAGAGAATCAAACATTTTTGAAAAATTTTTCTATGAGATCAAGTATGCTTTTTGGTTACCAGTAGTCTCATGGAATTAAGAAATTACAAAGTAAATAATTTATTGCCCTCACAGAATATTAAATGAGTCTTCCGAAATCATTATATTAAAGTGTTAATTAAATCCAGTGTTTAACAATAGATGATTCAATATAATTACATTTTTTTGGTGTAAGAGAAACCTTTGAGATTTCAACTCTTACTTAATTTTAATTTTTATTTATATACCTTATTCATTAGAGCACACAAATTTAATGTAATCTTTCTCTATAAATATACATTATGTAACTCTTATCTAGTATTCAGACAGGTATATAATTATGTGTGCATGTGATGAGTATAATTCAACATGTACTGATGCTGGTCGAAACCAAGAGGTTTTCCTTTACAAGTGATATCTGATAGCATTTGCTCAGTGGTTTCAAAACAGAAAAATCTTTACCACGAGGGTTTTTAGTTGTATTCTAGGCAATCAATGTTTTGGTGAAGTATTGTTATATGTCCTTTGTATCTAGTTGTAAAAATATCACATTTTTCCAACTCTATAATTTTCTTCCTTTTAAGGTTATAGAGCAGAGCCTGCAGATTAATGGAGGGGTTCAACCATTCCAGAATATCTGAATTTGTGTTACTTGGACTTACTGATTCCCCTGAGCTCCAGACATTCTTCTCTGTGGTGTTTTCCATTTTGTATTTAATAACCGTGTTGGGCAACTGCCTGATTTTGCTCACAGTCCTATCCAGCTCACACCTCCACTCCCCCATGTACTTCCTGCTCAGCAATCTGTCTCTCATTGACATGTGCCTGTCCTCCTTTGCCACACCAAAGACGATCATGGACTTCTTTGCTCAGGGCAAGACCATATCCTTTGAGGGCTGCATTTCTCAGATCTTTTTTCTGCTCCTCTTCACTGGGACTGAGATTGTGCTGCTGATCTCCATGTCTTTTGACAGGTATATTGCCATATGTAAACCTCTCTATTATTCAACAATTACGAGCCAAAGAGTGTGTGTTGGGCTCGCGGTAACTTCTTGGACGGTGGGCTTCCTACATACAATAAGCCAGTTAGCGTTTACCCTCTCTTTGCCTTTCTGTGGTCCCAATGTTGTACACAGTTTTTTCTGTGACCTTCCTCTGGTTATCCAGCTGGCTTGTATAGATATGTATGTTCTTGGGATCTTCATGATCTCAACCAGTGGTGTGATTGCACTTGTAAGTTTTATGCTTTTGCTCACCTCCTATGTCATTGTTCTTGTCACCATCAGGGACCACTCCTCCACAGGCTCATCCAAAGCTCTTTCTACGTGTACTGCACATTTTACAGTTGTGTTAATGTTCTTTGGGCCCTGCATCTTCGTTTATGTGTGGCCTTTCACAAACTTCCTGGTGGATAAAATTCTTTTTGTTTTCTATACTATCTTCACTCCCTTTCTGAATCCTCTTATTTATACTTTGAGAAACCAGGAAATGAAGATAGCAGTGAAGAAGAAACTAAATAACCAATATTTCAATTTTAGGAAAACTACTCCATGATATCCAGTACAATGAACACAGATCTATCTGAGATTTATTATCACCGGTTTTGTTCTTAGAGCACTAAAAAATTGTACTTAGAACCTGCCTTTCAAGTTATTTAAATATTTAAATTCACGAAAGTAAGAAGTCAGGGATAAGAGATGTGCAGTATCTTGCTAAAATATTAGTGCAGTGTTTGCAAGCCTTCTGAGATTATAAATCCATTTGATAATCTGTTGAAATCCTAAGTCTGTTTTCATAGAAAAATGCACATATAAGCAAAATTGTGAATATAAATTCAGGGCTTCATAGACCCTTGAATCCTATAAACAGATTAAGACTATTTAGAGAAGCCTGAGATAAAATATTGGTCCCTTATTTTCTAATCCAGAACATGTGCACTCTACTGCACAGACTTGTGGCCCTTTGATGGTGTCCACTTTAATTAGGAGTGTTGGGCAAAACAGGTTTTTTTTCTTAACACTGAAAATATTTTCATGGGAAAATTGATATCGTGAGGGGATACTTTTGAATAATGTTGAACAATCTTGATTCAGCAGGTCCAATCGAGTTCTGAGTTATCTTTGAATATAACAGAACAGTTCAAAGAATCTGAAATTTAACAATACAGTTTCTTAATAGATGTCCATCTCACTATCACACTGCCTAATTGATATAGCAAATAATAAAATGACAATTTGCAAAGTTTAAATGATGGAAAGTAAATGACTCAAATCTGATTGGCTTTCAAAACCTGGCTGAAAATAATAGATATGATGAATTCATTTATTACCGAGACTTAATGTTTGGAAAAATTATTGATTATTAAATTAATGATAATTTTTTCATTTCCAAAATAAAATATTATTACCTAAGTTTCGTGTTTATTTTGCAATATAATATGGCCTTTGAGAAGAAAAGATGAAAAGTATAGTATGATTCTCCCTAATTTGGTTTATTATTGATTATGTTAAATAGATTTTTTATTACAAGACGGTTTTTGGAAATCAGTTGGCCAATCCATTTTCCTAACAGATAAAGAACTGAAGGTCCAGAGAATTCATAGAACTATTAAATAGTTAAGGCTGAATCACTGTAAGGGGCAAAGAACACTGCTCTAGACAAACCCCTGGACACTGTAATTAAATCTTGGTTTTGTTGTTTCCTCTTTGTATTATCCTGGAGGATTCACTTTACCTTTCTATCCCTTTTTCAACTCTAAAAACAACTCTAAAAGGTAGGTTAAATGTTTTTCATGACTATTTTATGGAGAGTCATGGTTTCTAAAAATGTCATTTCCATTTCGCTTGGACTTCTATCCAAAAATACACTTTATTTTAAAGTAGTATGCCTCTGAAGATCAACTTTCTTCAGGACAAACCACTAGTATGTAAAATGTTATATTCTAGTTTTACGATGTCTCTAAGACAGCAGCTTGTTAAGATACGTGACAGAAAAATAGAACATTTCCTAGTTTTCCATTACTAATATGAGGGTGACAAAACTGTTAGATTCCATGACATTTTGATTTCCTGATGAACTGTGTCTCCATGAATTGACTAAAGTATATGTAAAGAGTTTTGGAAGCAATCTGTCATCATGGATTCAAACAGTGAGTACCATGAAGAAAAAGACAAACCCTCACCTTGCAAAGAAAGAAATGGCATTAATTGTTTCTTCCATTTGTCTTGGACTTCTAAGGTCTCAACATTCTTCAGCACGACCTCCAAGCCAAATATTTAACATCTGAAATTAAACAGCGAGCAGAAGTTTCTCAAGAAATATAATGATGCAGCTAGGTATAAAACTGCATGCTTAATTTGGAATACTAGTTCATTTCTAACCAAATCTCTTCCTTCTTGCCTCACGTCAATCTGACAAATGAAAAAAATGTGAATGAAAGTGGGAATGTACTTTTTCCTCATTCTCATTCTTCAGCAAAAATGATTATATTTGTTTTTGAATATAAATCCCTGTTCCTGAAATGTCAGTCTTTAGTTAAATAATTATTTTTGGCGCACCTACTCTGTTTCAGGCCCTTGCCAGGTGCTGGAGATCCGTTAAAGTACAAGATCTGTTTCTCTGTCTTTGAGGGGCATGTACCTAGTAATTAGCTAGGATCAGACTGCTGTAGGTCTGAAGTCCAGTCCTGCCACTTACTTGTGCAACCTTGAGCAAGTTTTTAAAAATGTTTCTAAGTCTCAGTTTTTCACCTATAAAATGTGGTAATAGTATTTAACCACTAGTGATGATGTGAAAATTAAACAAAAATATGTGTAACATATTTAACATTGCTTTGTATTCATTAAAAGTTTAATAAATACTAACTAATAATATTATTGTTACTGTTGCTGTTTTGTTAAATATGCATAAAATCACAGTTAATGAAATGGAAATAAAGGTTCTTACTCGAAGTTAAATAATAGGATTTTATACTATAATAGGATGTGTCAATTTACCTAATATTCACTAATGTTAAAATATTGGACCTGTGCCAATTACTATTAGTCTTTGTTGTCTTTTGGTAGTTAGTGTTGTCCTTTGTATGCCTGTATTTTTCAAAAGAAGTATTGTATTTTGGGAGTTTCTTATTTTAAATTGAAATATATTCCAAGATTGCATGAAGGGGGAAAATAATAAATGCACTATGTTTAATAGGTCAGTGTCTTGTTTTTGTTTCCCAGTAATGTTTTTAAAATAAACATGGTTAAAAAGTCATGTGTTTTAAAAAATTTTTATTTATTTATTTTTTATTGATACATAATAGATGTACATATTTTCAGGGTACATGTGATGATTTGATACATTCATATAATCTGTAAAGATCATATCAGGGCTATTGGAGTTTTGTGTCTCATCTTTTACCCATTCAAAAGATAGTAATAGAAATGCTTAAATGCTTCCTATGTATTATGATTTATTAAAAATAACTGGGAACTGAGTGATGACTTAATTGTTATCTACTCATTCAAAGAAACTCAGGCTAAATTACTGAATGATGAGATACCAGGTGCAAATAGGGAGTGCCAGCCAGAACCCAGCCATTTTGTCCACTCCAGGTGAAGCACTAGTTATGTTAGGAAAACCATCCTGGAAGTTTCAGCACCAGCCAACCTCCCATGTAAATGCAGCTTCATGATTCTCTCCTGTAGATTCTTGAGTATGCTGCATCTTTCTATTGTCAAAGTGTTTAAACTCAGAACTATGGTTTCCATATTTCCCTTCCCTGCATGATTCTGTATTGGAGTTGTGTAAAAATAAATATATTTGGAATTCGAGAGGCAGCAGAAAGCAGCAGCCATCACTCTCTGATCATTGCTACATGGATGCAGAGGTACCAACCACTTCCAGCTTTCTTTTGCTCTCTGCTGCTCCATTCTGTATCCAGCTTTTTCCTCACTGCTGAATTTGAGGATCGGCAGTAACCTCAGGCTGCTTGGCTGCAGATACACAGAAGTAACAGCTTCATATAAGAAATTTTTCTATCAGCTCCCCTTTCATCACCTCTACCTTGTTGGCTAGACGGGCTTGGTTTCTTAGATTAACCGGTTAGTGCTGTCTCTGATGCTGCAACTCCCTTTTTCATATCTTCACTTTTCCAAGTCCCTTCACAATTGTTCAGGAACTAATACCCATGGTACATCCCTTATCCCGTGATGCACAGCAGCTCTTCTTTTCAAGTTGAACTCTATTTCCTAACCTAGGTCAAAACTAACAATGCAGATATATTCAAAGAAGTTTGATTTTATACCTGACACTTCAGCATTTTAACTCTACTATTCCTTCTTATTTCCCTTTCCTTAGAGGTAAATTATGAACACACACACACACACACACACACACACACACACACACACTTAAATGCCCCTCCATGGGGTTCTATCATTTCACATTCCTTCTGGCATTACCTGGGTATAGCATCACCTAGAGTAGGTTTTCAAACTGTTACAATTTTGCTGTCTGATAGAAATGATTTTACCATATGATAGGTGATAAGTGGGATCTCAATGAAATTTTAACATATTTTCTTATCATTCAGTAATTTAGCCTGAGTTTCTTTGATTAAGGGCCATATCTCAAGAGTGCAGAAGTAAAATCTGTAGGTCTCTTAAGGGCTCAGCTCTGTGACTCACCCAGCATTTTAGGCACAGTCTATTGGTCAAAACAATAAAAATTGCTGCAAGGCAACAAAGATTCAAAGATTTGAAGGAGATGAAAAATATTCTGGTCGTGATTTCCAATCCATCATAATCTGTGCTTGAACACAATTACTAATATTTATATTCTACCCACATAGACAGCCCCTGCCTATCCTTCTCAACTAGAAGTGATATAGCCTCCTAGGGAACATTTGGCAATTTTTGGAAATATTTTTGGTTGTCATGACTTAGGATAAGAGGTGTTACTGGCATCTACTGGGTAGATGCCAAGGATGCTGCGTAACATTTTATAATGCACAGGATGATCCTCTATGACAAGCAATTGTCTGTTCCAAAATGGTAATAGTGCTGAGAATAAGAAAACTTCATTAGTATAAAGTTGAGATTCATTCATATTTTTGTATGTGTCAGTAAGTTTTTCTGTTTAATAGATGAGTAGTATTTCATTATATGATTATACAACAATTTATTCACCAGCTGATATATATTTGTTTTTGTTTTTTCCTACTTTTAAACTATCATAAACAAAGTTGCTATGAGCATTCATATTTAGGATTTTTTGTGGATTTAAGCTTGCATTTCCTTTGCATAAATATCTAAGAGAATTTTTACAAGGTTTTATGGTAATTGTATATTTCACTTTATGTAAATTGTCATGCTGTTTTCCAAAACAGTTGTACCATTTTGAGTTTCCAACGAAAATATGAGAGTTTTCGTTGCATTCTTTTTTTTTTTTTATTTCAGCATATTATGGGGGTACAGATGATTAGGTTACATATGATGTCCTTGCCCTCCCTCCCCCCCAAGTCCGAGCTTCAAGTGTGTCCATTCCCCCGGAGGTGCGCATCTCACTCATTGTTTGTGCATATGCCTGTCCCCTCTTCCCCTCTCCCCCCTCCCCCTGCCCAACATCTAATACATGTTATTCTTATATGTGCACTTAAATGTTGATCAGCTAATACCAATTTGATGGTGAGTACATGTGGTGCTTGTTTTTCCATTCTTGGGATACCTCTCTTAGTAGAATGTGTTCCAGCGCTTTCCAGGAGTATACAAGAAGTGCTATATCACCATTGTGTCTTAAAGCTGAATAGTACTCCATGGTATACATATACCACAGTTTATTAATCCACTCATGTATTGATGGACATTTCGGTTGTTTCCACATCTTTGCAATTGTGAATTGTGCTGCTATGAACATTCGAGTGCAGATGTCTTTTTCATAGAGCGACTTTTGTTCTTTGGGGTAGATGCCCAGTAATGGGATTGCTGGATCAAATAGTAGTTCTACCTGTATCTCTTTAAGGTATCTCCATATTGCTTTCCACAGAGGTTGCACTAATTTGCAGTCCCACCAGCAGTGTATGAGTGTTCCTACCTCTCCGCATCCATGCCAACATTTATTGTTTTGGGTCTTTTTGATAAAGGCCAGTCTCACTGGAGATAAGTGATATCTCATTGTGGTTTTGATTTGCATTTCCCTGATGATTAGAGATGTTGAGCATTTTTTCATATGTTTTTTGGCCATTATTCTGTCTTCTTTTGAAAAGTTTCTGTTCATGTCCTTTTCCCACTTTTTGATAGGGTTGTTTGATTTTTTCTTGCTGATTTTTCTGAGTTCTAAATAGACTCTGGTTATCAGCCCTCTGTCGGATTTGTAGCATGTGAAAATTTTCTCCCATTCTGTGGGTTGCCTGTTTGCTCTTGTGACAGTTTCTTTGGCTGTGCAGAAGCTTTTTAATTTGATCAGGTCCCATTTATTTATTTTTGTCATTGCTGTAATTGCCTTTGGGGTTTTCTTCATAAATTCTTTGCCTGAGCCAATGTCTAGAAGAGTATTTCTAACTTCTTCCTCTAGAATTCTAATAGTTTCACTCCTTAGGTTTAGATCTGTGACCCAGCGTGAGTTGATTTTTGTGAGAGGTGAGAGGTGTGGATCCAGATTCAGTCTTCTACATGTGGCTATCCAGTTTTCCCAGCACCATTTATTGAATAAAGATTATTTTCCCCAGTGTATGTTTTTGTCTGCTTTGTCAAAGATTAGATGGCTATATGAGGATGGTTTTATATCTGTGTCCTCAGTTCTTGATACAAATATTTTCTTCCAGTCAGTAGCATCATTTTTTGTTTACTGAACAGTATCATTTAAAGAGTAGAAGTTTTAAATTTTGATTTAGCCTAAGTTATCAAATTTTTAATTGTTTTCTTTTCTATCTTTTTGTTTCTTCGAAATTTTTGCCTAACTTTAGGCCACAAAAACTTTCCTCTATGGTTTATTCTAGGACTCTTATAGTTTAACTTTTAAATTTAGGTCTGTATTCGTTTGAAATTAATTTTTATATGAAGTATAGGATAAGGATTATTTATCCTTATTTGTGTAAGGATTGAGATTATTTATATATTTATGTTTGCATATAAATATCTAATTATTCTAACACCATTTGTTGAAAAAGGCAATTCTTTCCCACTGAGTTATTTTGACAATATGTATATTTTTCTTTGGACCCTTCATTCTGTTCCATTCATCTACTTGTCTACACTTAGGCAAATACAACACTATATTGATTACTATTGCTTTATATTAAGGGATGAAAATAGCGTGAGTCTAACCAATTCATTCTTCTTCCAACAAATTTCTTTGGTGATTTTATAACCTTTGCAATTCCTTATAAATTTTGGATTTAATTTGTTTATTTCTACAAAAATCCTGCTGAGAAATTGATTACTGTGATGTTTAATGCATAGAACAACTAGAAAGTAACTGCCATCTTAACAATATTGTTATCTTTCTATCCATGAGCATAGCCTCTCTCTCTCTCTGTCTCACTGTCTCAGTCTCTTAATGTCTCTTTGTATTTATTTTGGGACCCAGGAGATAGTAAATAACAATGCCAGAGCCACACATTGACCTTAAAACTTCTGCTCAGGTGTGGCAAATGATACTTCTGTTTATATTACACCAAACAAAGTAAGTCATGTGTCCAAGGCTCTGGCAAATAGAGTGAGAGTTATATTCCTCCACAGCACAGAAGGGTCCCTGAAGGGATGGGCCATATAAAAAACGGTAGCCAATTTTGAATTTTAAATTTAAATGCAGTGTACCACATGGATTTCCACCAGATAATAGTCACATTGATAGTATTCAATAGATAAAAATATTCATAATGACAGTTACTTGGAAATATCACTTTATTAATTACAATCACATTCACATTGCTAGTACCTTAGTCAAAGTTATCTCCTTATACCTATTAGATTTAATAATACCCTACCTTAAATTTCCCCCTTCTCTGAACTGGCTCAATAAATCCTTATGTTACTGAAAGTTTGGTATATGTCCGCAAGGCTGAATGAAAAATGAGGTCAAGTGGTTTCTGAAAAAGGAAAGAAAAGTTTATTAATTTTCCAGCAAATGAGGAGGATGGCAGACTCTCATCTTAAAGAGCCATCATCTCCCCTTTAAGCAAAAATACAGTCTCAAGGGGGTTTTCAGCTTCAGGCTATTGCTGTTTAACTATAGTTGGTGGTTTTGGTGGACCTTGTCTCCAGTGAAGACAATCTTATGACCTTTGTCCAGATAATTCTGTTGAGCCATCTCCTGTGGTTTAAGATATTAGAAAACAAAGAAAAAAGAACATTTTTCTGCCTCTTTGATTATTGGCCTTGGGCAGGAATGCAGGTTTTAATTCCCAAAAATGGTGAGGAGTTTTAAAGAGACAACTTGTAAAACATTTTACCCTTTTTCAGACCTTTACCTCTGTTACACTTAAAAAGTACTATTGTTAAATCATCATAACCCTGACTACAATGGCCCCTTGTCATCTTTTATATTAAGTTAACCGTTTTAGAGTGGCATTCTTATTCTTCAAAACTGCTAACTAAATATCTTGCTCCACTGCAAATAAGTTGCTCCGTTTATGCCCCACAAGCATTCTTTTTCTTCTGTCAATCAAAATTTTAGTTT
Source organism: Indri indri (assembly GCA_004363605.1). Classification (NCBI taxonomy): domain Eukaryota; kingdom Metazoa; phylum Chordata; class Mammalia; order Primates; family Indriidae; genus Indri; species Indri indri. The sequence continues at coordinate 27,480 of RJWJ010008924.1, forward strand.
TCATTATAAGCCACATTCATGATGTATATCTTGCAAGAACATGTTCTTGATTGATTCAGCACATAATAATTTGTCTTTTAACTAAAAGATAGTTCACCCATGATCTATGAAAATCAGGTGAACTCTAGATTTATTTGGTTTTATTTTCATTAATTGTTTTCTTTATAAGTGCTCAATATCTCCAAAAAACTCAAAATTTTGAAGCAGAGGTTATCACTGAACCAAACCGGTTTCCACTTACCTAGCGCCATAGGCCAGACACTGGATCCTAGAGCTGCAGCAGCTGAAAGAGGCATTTTTATTTGCAAGGTGCCATGCAAGGAGAACAAGCCCAAATGCTTAAAACTTGAACTCCCCCATGTCTTATAAGTTTGGGTTTTTAAAGGCAGGGATATATTTCAGGCAGGCCAGGCCCAAAAAGGCAGGATATCCTGAAGTAGGGGGGTACAGGTGGATTCAGAGCAGAAAGGAATGTTAAGATGGATGTGACAGGCCCCTCATGGGGACATTTAGAATAAAAAATGTCAATAAGAGTTCAATTTCTCAATTCCCCCTTAGCTGCATTTTCCATCCACTGGGATTTCTAAAAAACAACCCAAGAACATGTTAAGATGCCATCTTTCAGTTTCTATAAGGAACAAAAACACTTCCTATATCTGGCTTGCTTGGAGGACCATTGTTCTAATCAGTTTGCCCGTTCACTTTTAAAGGCAAGCCCGGTGTCCCAGAACTTCCCCCGAAGGAACTCATGATTTCCCTTTATTTTCATGCTTGAGGGCCTGGGAGGCCCCTCAGAGGGGGTCTCTGCTTGGTCTACAGTTGAGTGTTTTGGATTTTGTTCTCTACTGCCTCTAGTCCAGGGTTAGAGAACCAAGGATGCTTATTAAAATTAGTTGAAGTGATTATTTCCTGTTGCCTTTTGAAATGATTACTTTCCCAACTTCTATTCCCTGAATCTCTCAGGTCCAGGTGAAAATAATCATTGTAAATTCTCATAAGATTTTTGAAATATCTTTCCTTTGTGAACTCAATAATACCATCTCTGTTGTTTAATAAATCCCATTGCAAGATGATTTCTTGGTCAATTCCCAAGTGCCTACAATATCCATGTTATCTACAGCTGCTAAACAACTAATGATTCAACTAGATCATTTTATTTATATTTAAATTGACCTATGCTTTCTGTCAGAAACCTACTTAACACTCTTAATCCAGAGCCCGAATTCTGCTAGATCTGGTAAGTAAAGGTGTTTTACAAATTATTTCTACTGAAAGAATTTAAATGTTTTCCCTTCTCACTCCCAGCTCCTAACCCCTATTCCATGGACATGAGAGCAGTACCATAGTTTGCATATGTCAGCATGTACAAAGGGAGAATTCAAACAGGGGTGGGATGAAAGAGATTGACCTTTGAGGGCCTTCCCATAAAAGTAATATCTTTTAGGAAATAGGGTAAAATTTTAAATTGTAGAATTATAAATAGTTGTAGGAGAAACAGATTCATATTTTAATGAAAAAGAAATTGTGACCAAAAAAAGTTAAATGGCTTTCCTTTGGCTAGATGACTATATTGTAGTAAATTTGATAATAAACCAGCCTTCTTTCGCTGAATGAATATATGCAAAACTAATTTTCTATGTGCTTCTTCTGGGTTTCAACAAGAAAACTTTTATCTGTGAATATGTTAACGGTTCTCTGGAAATTTACAAGAGTTCTACAACTCTTCACTGAAACCTCTCTATAGTATTGTTTAAGAGCCTTAAATGTGATACAAGAGCTTTATATGTGATATAATTTGTATATGTTTTTTCAGTAAGGATTTCTTTATGGATGAATTATAAATAACTGAACAGGTGTGTGTGTGCATGTGTGCATGTGTGTGTGTTTAACACATTGTCAGCATAAAGTGAGTCTTTACTAAATGTTAGCTATTATCTTTACGATTATATACATGAATGGATGGACAAATAGGTAGGTAGGTAGGTCTGTTCAGAATGACACTGTCTTGGTTGGATTGCCATATAATACCAGCAAAGAAAGTATTATTTTTCAATACCTGTGATTTAAGGGGTATTTTATCATAATCTCTAATATTCTACAATTTCCTTCCAAACCAGTATACCAAATGAGAAAGCTGGAAAGAATAGTTAAATTTCATAGAGAAAAAAAGTGTATGAAAGTAGATTCTTGGAAATGGAGCCCTTGCTTCAATTGAATCATACTTTCCTCTTAATTATTATTATTATTATTATTATTGATACAGGCTTCTACCTATGAATCAAGACAATGGATGTGGCCAATAAGTCTACTGTATCTGAATTTGTTTTGCTGGGGCTTTCTAATTCCTGGGAACTACAGATATTTTTCTTCATGGTGTTTTCATTGTTTTATGTGGCAACAATGGTGGGTAATGGCCTCATAGTCATCACGGTTATAGTTGACTCTCATCTACAATCTCCTATGTATTTCCTGCTTACCAACCTTTCCATCATTGATATGTCTCTTGCTTCCTTTGCCACCCCCAAGATGATTACAGACTACCTAACTGGTATCAAAACCATCTCTTTTGACGGCTGCATTACCCAGATATTCTTTCTGCACCTTTTCACTGGCACTGAGATTATCTTACTCATGGCTATGTCCTTTGACAGGTATATTGCAATATGCAAGCCCCTGCACTATGCTTCAATCATTAGTCCACGGGTGTGTGTTGCACTCGTGGTAGCATCCTGGATTGTGGGAATTATGCATTCAATGAGCCAGGTCATATTTGCCCTCACGTTACCATTCTGTGGCCCCAATAAAGTGGACAGCTTTTTCTGTGACCTTCCTGTGGTGTTCCAGCTGGCTTGTGTGGACGCTTACGTTCTGGGCCTCTTTATGATCTCGACAAGTGGCATAATTGCTTTGTCCTGCTTTATTCTTTTATTCAATTCTTATGTTATTGTCCTGGTGACTATCAAGCATCATTCCAGAGGATCATTGAAGGCCCTTTCTACCTGTACAGCTCACTTCATCGTTGTCTTCCTGTTCTTTGGGCCATGCATCTTCATCTACATGTGGCCACTAAGCAGCTTTCTAGTAGACAAGATCCTGTCTGTGTTTTATACCATCTTCACTCCCATTCTGAACCCAGTAATCTACACCTTGAGGAATTAAGAAGTAAAGGCAGCCATGAGGAAACTGAAGAATAGGTTTCTAAATTTTAACAAGGCAACCCCTTCTCATTATTTTTAGTTCTAACTTCCAGTTCTAGTTAGCTTCTGGTTTTAACTTCCTAGGCATTAAGTATCACAGTTTTCATGACACAGCATTGATCACTGTTGTGCTAAGCTCTGATTTCTGGAGTTCTTATCAAATTGTAATTTCCAAGAATTGGTGAGAGCATGGGTCAGTGCATTTTAATACTATTCTCATGAATGTGTTCAAAATATATTAATATTTGAAATTTCAGAAAAGCAATTTAGCGGAAATAATTTTTTCCATAAACAAATGCTATCTATACAAATATCAGGAGTGATTGTTCCAGTTAAGACATTTAATGATAATAATCAATTCATGGGAAAATAGGAAAAAAAAAATAATAAGAAAAAATACAGATTAAAGGAGAACTAGGAGATGATGACAATTACAGTTAGCAACTGATTTACTCAGTGAGTTGCCCCTAAAATATGACAAATTACTAAGATCTCTATAATACTTAGGAATTTTTATATGGCTGTAGGAGTTTAGCCTCTGACAAAAAAGCAATGATTTTCTATTTATACACACTTCCCGGAGCCACTCCTAAATATTTAAACCAATTCATGGTCTCTTCTAGTAAAGAAAACCCTGAATATATTTTATTAAAAATTTGAATGAATTCCAAAGAAAATCCTGTGAGTGTCAGAGTTTCCGTAAACCACTTTTACCTGATAAGTAGAGCAATACAACCATGTTGCTCCTTTTTTTTTTTTTTTTTTTTTGAGACAGAGTATCACTCTCTTGCCTGGGCTAGAGTACCGTGGCGTCAGCCTAGCTCACAGCAACCTCAAACTCCTGGGCTCAAGCAATCCTGCTGCCTCAGCCTCCCGAGTAGCTGGGACTACAGGCACGTGCCACCATGCCCGGCTAATTTTTTCTATTTTTAGTCGTTTGGTTAATTTCTTTCTATTTTTAGTAGAGACGGATTCTTGCTCTTGCTCAGGCTCGTCTCGAACTCCTGAGCTCAAGCAATCCTCCCGCCTCGGCCTCCCAGAGTGCTGGGACTGCAAGCGTGGGCCACCGTGCCTGGCCCATGTTACTCCTTTTGATAAAGCAGAATGAGTAGAGAGGCTGGAGAATTCTGCACATCAGAAAATATTATGAAATGAGTTGCAAAACAGTATACTTCATTTCATGCAGACACCATGGTAGCTTAACTCCTGGGAGGTTAAGACTAGAATTAAATTAAGAGCTACATCTTACGATAAATGAACTTACGGAGAGTCTATGCTTTCATTTTAAAGTGCTATATCGCTTTGCATTTTGATTAAATTTACTTTTTTCTTTATTTGGATGTAAAAATAAGAAATTTGTGCTTAGCAATACACTGTCAATGAAGTAAGCTTGTTTTTGTACACAAATAGCTTTTGTTACTGTTATAAATGAGAATACTAGGTTCAGTATTAGCTTTAATGTCCTTAAAGTATCACTGCCACCTGCTGATAGATACTGGAATTGCAAGTATTGACATTCATGAGAAATAATTCTTTTGGATACTTTGTTTGCAAATCATCTTCTTTAAATATTGGCATACATTAATGAATTAACTGTTATTTAGAATTTACTAAATGATATTTATGAAATATAGTGTTATATATATGATCCAACTTTTGTCCCAAAGGAAAAGGTATGTTGCAAAGACAGTATTTAATAAATACCAAACTGTTATTTTTTGGCATGATTGAGTAAATAGAGAAAACAAAGAATTATATATGCATTAATTATCATTCATGAGAGCTAATTAAGAAAAGAAAATTCATAACTTTTCATTTCAAGCCAAATTATAAGAGGAATGTGTTTTATCTTCATCAGTGTGTTTTGCATTAATGTATTAAACAAATAAGAAAACAAATTTACAAGTATAAAAATATGTGATATTGTGTTTAAAAACCTGTGCAGTTTTGAAATCATTGAATAAAAATGTCTGTAGTATTGTGAAAATAATACATGTTTATGTCAGCAAAATAATAGCATAATTCTATTTTAAATAGGGATACAAATTGGGCCAATTTAGATTGTGTTTGTGAATTTTCTCTTGGTTGCAGTTATACGTGCAAATATGTTTGGATTCAAGAATCTTATTTATATAAAACATTTTAGCTAGTGTTTTAGAAGTATGCCAAATAATTCTTTTACTTAACGTATTTATTTGTCCAGGGAATATTTTCAAAATAAAGCTGTGTTTTGCAGTATAAAACTGTGAAGTCTTTTGGAAGAGATACCATCAATCTTCAGTGCTATAGTGGAGAATTCTAGAATTCAAGAACATTTGCCAAAAAACCCTCAACTGTGTAACTCATTAGCAGACAACTCTGTAAGGCAAGTCAATAATGAGATTGAATAGTTGGATTGATAGTAAAACTCTGCAGCTGAGAATAAAAAGGAATACAGAAAGAGTCTGGAGTACTTCCATCTATAAAGGGAATGACCTACCATCTCCCCTCGTAGCTCATCGTGAGGAGTCAGCGTTCAAGATATCTCTGCGTGTTATAGAAACACTTAAAAATCTCAGATAGGACTTATGATGGATGGTTTTATCACTGTATTTCCTCCACAAGCTGCCGACACTCTTCAACCAAGGGTGAGCACGTGACACGACCACAAACTCATTCATAAGCAGCAGTCAGCATGGTGCCATTTGCCACCATGGTATGCAGAGTCAGAAATGACATTTTGCAAAGCATGCTTAGATAATCAGAAACCAGCTAATACAACCATAACAGGTCGAGGGTAGTTTTAAATGTTCTGCACTATTGCAGTAACAGGATTGAGGGAGTGTGTAGATATGGAAGATATGTAAGAAGACCATGTTGACAAGCGACTTCATCTTTCTTTAGGCGTTTGGGGAACCATGAAGCTTGGCAATACCAAACCTAAGAGTTTTTAAAATTATAAAAAGCCAATTGTAAAAAGTCATGTAAAATTAAGCTGAATAATTGAATGAAGGCAAAAAAAGCTATTTAAAAATCAGGTATAGATAAAATGTAAATTTTAATATGTGAAGGAATTGGATATATGTAATGGCCATAAAATGTAAATTCTGTTTGCTTCTAAAAATGTTTAAGGAAAATTTCAGAATACTATAATATATAGTATAAACATGGTCGATTTACCACAAAGCTAGGAAAGCTTTAGGCTTAGAACTCCTCCTTTGCATGGGTTTCTTCCAAGACCTGCAATGGGTCCAAACAAACTTTTATTAATAATTAGGGTTTTGTTTTTGTTCCTAAAGAGGTCCCCTCAGATTGAGCCTTAGGCTCCACAGAACCTAGGTCTACCTTGAGTGTAGGGGTAAAAGTCTCAGAATCTGGTATCTTTTTACCAGTGTTTGATGTCAGTTCTGCTGTTAGTGGTGTAAACTTGGGCAAGATATTTAACACCTGTTAGCCTCAGTTTCTACATCTGTAAAAGGAGATAATAATGATATATACATCATGGAGTTGTTTGAGGGATAAAGGAAGTAAATCATATAAAGCATATAGTGGTCTTCAATAAATATTAATCATTATATCATTCTAGGTGATCAACTCTGGATGTCTTTGTTTAAGAGCTTGATATTCTCTTGAGCTAACAGTTGCATTGCTTAATTTGAAAGGTAAATTTTTATTTTATATGTTTTAAATATCCATGTCTGCATATGTGTGTATAAAATTAATGCATATCAGGATTAATTTGGAAAATTAAAAGTGGCTTCTGCTAGAAAAATTGCATGGGTTTTTACATTAATTCAAGTTTCTGGAAACTTGTTTTTCTCTCTGCTTGCAACTTTTGTTAATCAAGAGAAAATTTAAATTTTCGTTTAATCATTATGCTGTTGTTTCATTACAATGAATAAGTATTAAATTGATTAATTGATTTTAGGATGGATTTTCAGTACAGTTTTTGTCAGAATAAGAATGATCATGTTTGACCCTCATGTTAATAAGGTGAACAGATAGATAGATGGTATAGATTAGTAGATGGATAGACAAAGTTTTGTATGATATGAACTCTTCTGTGAAGTATTTTGCTACATTTTTCTACATTCATGTGATCACTGGAGTCCGTTGCCAAATGGAAGAGGTTCTTGATAAGATGCTACTAATTTGATCATATTCAGACTCTTTTTTTTCCAAATTTCTTCTTCATTTATTCTATCAAAGAATAGTTTTCTTTTTTGTTTCTAATACTCAACTAATCTCGGATTTGGATTTGTGAGATATACCTATCTTGGCAGTAGGTATCTCTCTCTCTTTTTTTCATTTAAAAAAATTTAGAAGGTAAAAGTGTTTTTGGTTACATGGATGAATTGTATCATGCTGAAGTCATGGCTTTCAGTGTAAAATCAACAGAACGGTGTACATTGTACTCGATAGGTAGAGTTTTATCCCTCACCCTTTTCCCACTCTCTCTCCTTCTTAGTTTCCAATGTCCATTAGAACTCTTTATGGCTATATATATCCTTCATTTAGCTCCCAATTATTAGAGAGTACACGTGGTGTTTCTTTTTCCATTCCTGAGATACTTCACTTAAGATAATGGTCTCCAGTTCCACCTAAGTTGCTGCACAAGACATTATTTCACTCCTTTTTATGGCTGAGTAGTATTCCATGGTGTATCTATATCTATATATAAATGCCACATTTTCTTTATGCATTTATCAGTCAACTTAGGTTTGGTTTTTTATCTTTGCAATTGTGAATTGTGCTGTGATAAACATTCGAGTGTGTGTGTGTGTGTGTGTGTGTGTGTGTGTGTGTGTGTTTTAATAAAATGGCTTCTTTTCCTTTGGGTGGATACCCACCAGTGGGATTGCCTGATAGAATGGTAGGTCTACATTTAGTTCTTTCAGAACTCCATATTCCATACTGCAGGATGCCATGCTGCTTTTCATAGTGGTTGTACAAGTTCACATTTCCACCAACAGTGTGCAAGCATCCCCTTTTCATTGCAGCTATGCCAGCATCTATTGTTTTTTGCCTTTTAAATCATGGTGATTCTGATAGGGGTAAGGTGGAATTTCACTGTGGTTGTAATTTGCATTTCCCTGAGATTAGTGATGTTGAACATTCTTTCACATGTTTCTTGGCCATTTGTCTATCTTATACAAGTTTTTCAAACTTAAAAAAAAATACTAGTGACTCCCTTCCAGTTAATGCAAAGTTGATGAGAGAGACAGTTGGAGTAACCTTTTTCTCTCCCTATTTTTTCCCTGATACCATGTTGCATGACGATTTTTGGATGTATGTACACAGATTGAAAAACAGAGAGATGAAAACAGCTATGGAAATCTGATTCATGTGAACATCTTACATGTATTCTCAGACTCCAGTGAAACCCATGATGCAATATGAACGTCCTTCAGTTTATACTCTTCTTTTATGATGATTAATTTTTGAAAGAACATAGTAATTTTTGGTTGTGAACTATTTTTATTGTTCTTGATTACAATTTTGAGGTAAATATGCACAAGTTACGTTGGAGTTAGCAGGACCAACACCCAAATAAGATTGGAAATGTGACTTGGAGCATGAGTTAATGTATTCTATCTGTATTGTTGCCAGTATAACTCAATTGAAATTTTATTTTTTCTCTCTAATTTTTGTAAAATAAATAAATTCCAACACATAGTATGTACTACAGTGTTTGTATTTTTGTTTTTTCTCCGGTAATTTACGATGCTAATATTGGGAGAAGATATATACTCATTTACATTTGTAATTATCTCTTAAGAATTAATTTTTTAATAAAAGAAATTGTTTTAGAACTGGAAGCTTCAGATTTTTTCCCCACCTATTAGCCTTTTTAGAGCTACTAATTGCAAGCCTGTTGTTAATTTGCCTATCTTTGTTCTTTACCTTGTAACTCTACTATGAATCTAAAGCCATAAATGAAAGCTAGATTTTCCCCATTTTCTCACTCACCACCCATCAAAAGAAATTTAAAGGAGGGAAAATGTTTTTTAGATTGAGACTGGAAATAGCACTTCAATTAGTAATTTGTTTTCACATAATTATATATCTATATCTGTTTTTTTCTTTACATCAAAGTATAATTATATTGCTTGGTCTTCAGTGAAGAAAATAGAAATCACTGGGTATATGAAGCAGATTTAATACGGTGCGTGAAATGCTTACAAGTTATTAGTCGACTTACAGGAACAGGCATTGGGGGAAACTATCGGAGCTATTGTGTTCTGGACTAGACGCCAGTGATGTGCTCTAATGTACAGAGGCCTCGTTGCCACGGCCACTGTCTCATTGCCCTCAGCACTTTTGAAGGTGGCGAATGTCATGGGACTCAGGTCTGGCTGCCACAGTTACTTTCCCTCACATCACATCATCTTGCTCACCAGCAGGGTTACTTGAGTAGATGCTCTTTGCCTCACTGTGTCTTCTAAAACTCATGTTGGTTGAAAACATATGGAAAAGGCTCCATGACATTAGTCTGGGCAAAGATTTTTTGGACATAACTCCCAAAGCACAGGCAAAAATAGATATATGGGATTATATCAAACTAAAAAGCTTCTGCATAGCCAATGAAATAATTAAAAAAAATGAAAAGCCATCCTACAGAATAGAAGAAAACATTTGCAAACTATACATCTGATAAGGAACTAATATCCAAACAACTAAAAACAAGAAAACAAATGACCAGTTAAAAAATAGGCAAAGGACTTGAATCGACATTTCTCAAAAGAAGACATACAAATAGCTAACAGATATTGAAAAAAATGCTCAACATCACGAACCATCAGGGAAATGCAAAATAACTACAATGAGATATCAATTCACACCTGTTAGAATGGCTACTATGCCCAAAGACAATCACAGTATCAACAAAAATAAATAAATGGGACCCGATCAAATAAAAAAAGCTTCTGCACAGTCAAGGAAACTATCATGCGAGCAAACAGACAACCTACAGAATGGGAGAAAATATTTGCATGTTACACATCCGATAAAGGGCTGATAACTAGAATCTATATAGAACTCAGGAAAATCAGCAAGAAAAAAATCAAACAACCCTATCAAAATGTCGGCAAAGGACATGAACAGAAACTTTTCAAAAGATAGACTAATGGCCAACAAACATATGAAAAAATGCTCTACATTTCTAATCATCAGGGAAATGCAATCAAAACCACAATGAGATATCACTTATCTCCAGTGAGAATGGCCTTTATCAAAAAGTCCCAAAACAATAAATGTTGATGTGGATGCAGAGAGATAGGAACACTCCTACACTGCTGGTGGGACTGTAAACTAGTGCAACCTCTGTGGAAAGTAATATGGAGATACCTCAACGAGCTACAAGTAGAACTACCATTTGATCCAGCAATCCCATTACTGGGCATCTACCCAAAGGAAAAAAAGATATTCTATAAAAAAGACATCTGCACTTCAATGTTCATAGCAGCACAATTCACAATTGCAAAGATGTGGAAACAACCCAAGTGCCCATCAATACATGAGTGGATTAATAAAATGTGGTATATGTATACCATGGAGTTCTACTCAGGAACAAAAAACAATGGCAATATAGCACCTCTTGTATACTCCTGGATAGAGCTAGAACCCATTCTACTAAGTGAAGTATCACAAGAATGGAAAAACAAGCACCACATGTACTCACCAACAAATTGGTATTAATTGACCAACACTTAAGTGCACATAACATTCATCAGGTGTGGGGCAGATGGGAGGGGGAGGAGGAGATGGGTATATACACAGGTAATGGGTGTGGTTCGCATTGTCCGGGGGATGGACATGCTTGAAGCTCTGACTTGGGTGGGGCTGAGGCAATTTACATAACCTAAACATTTGTGCCCCCGTAATATGCTGAAATAAAAAAATAAATAAAAGTCGGAAAGTACAGTAAAAAAAATGCTACAGGTCAATTTCACTGGTAAACCAATATGCAAAATTCTAAATGAAAAATTGGCACATCAAACCCAAATTATTATATCCTCATATAACACATTATGATTAAGTAGAGTTTATGCCAAGAATGCACGTATGTTTGCATTGGATGTTCTATCAATGATATTTAACATTTAAGATTAAAGAAGGAATTCATTAAACATTCTAATTGTTGGGGATCACATGTTCCTTGCTGAGTTTTTTCATTTTTTCCACCAACGAGGAGAATATCACTAAAGATTCAATTCAATTCTTCACGTAGTATTTCAAAAATCTCTACATGTAAAAATTCCCTAAATCTATTGGAACATAGTGCATATAATTGGTAGTGGGTTAGACAAGGGGAAGAGCTTTGGGAGGTGAAAGGAAGATGAAAGTTTGGCTGTCTGGACTTGAGCCATTTTCCTTATTCAACAAACCAGCAAACGTCTAATAACAAAGAATCGCCCTGGGACACATCTATCTTCCCATGGTCCCTGTTTAATCCTTAGTTCTAAATAAAATGGAGAAATGGGAAAAGGGTGAAATAGAGTGCTGAAAAGAAGAGGTTTTCTTAAATCAGTATTTATTATAGTTATGATATCTTAGCTCAAAAGCATGTATACATCTGATGCAATTCTCTTATAGGAGTATTTGATCTGAAAGAAGCCAAAACTTGTTTCAACTTTCTCAGAATCTGTACATAACTGAATTAGGTATGTTTTCTATGTTTTATGTCAACCACTTGCATGATCTATTTACTTGGGATTCTCTCTTTGGAAAACGACAATAAGACCTTTAACTAGAGAATGAAACTTAGAGCAATGGCTTATGATACTTGGACTTTTGTTCCAATTCCTTTGCTTTGACCACATAATATTTATATCCGTTTTAGTCTGGAGCATAAAATTGGATGTTGGGTGTGATAGAAAAATGTTTTAAGGATCAATTTCTGTAAAATTTGAGGTGTTTTTTTCTGATTCCAAGGGTTTTCTTCTGAAGTAGTGAATAGAAGAGACTCTACAAAAACATCCCGACATCACTTTACATTTATCTGAGTTCACCCCAGCCCAATCCATCACCTAGACAAAATGACATTCAGTAGAGGGATACAGTGTCACACTCTATGATGATTGCTAGCATTCTTCTTTCTCTCCTGACCACATCTCATTAATTTTTCCTTCATTTTTGCCAAAAGACAGTTGCCATTTCACAAGTGATTGACCAAATTAAAAGATATGGTCAAGAGCAATTTTATTCCCAATTTTTTAAATAACACATGCTACTTTGGGATACAAATTTCCTTCCCCATAAGAGAATGCCCTAGGAGGGATGCCTCTACCCACCCAACTGATAACTATTGATCTAAAAATCCTTTGTAGTAGTTTCATTTTATGTATTTTGTGACAATATGGACTGTCACTCATTTGACTACTATTATTATTTTTTATGCTCAGGTTTTTGAAAGAAACTTTGTAAAAGGTAATATAGCAACAACCCATGTAGCAAATATTATCAGGGAATAAAGTTTTCCAGGCTAATGTATTATAAACTAAAATTTATCATTTTAAACAAAAAACATTAGCCATTTTGGAAAACAAAATATATGTCACCTCCAACCTTTTTGACTAGAAAGTGCTACTATTATTAAGTTCATTTACGATACAATTAGTAATATTCAATGGGATCGAATAAACCAAACCTCTCGTTTTCCAATTCGGATGATTCCATTCATTGTATACTCTTAAGCCATATCTTTTAGATTGCGTTAGACAATCTACTTTCAAGGGTTGTGGAAAGAGCTCCGAGGACTTGGGATGAAGTGCTGGATTTGTTATTTGCTTTTTATATAATATTGAACATATTAGTTAACTTTTTTGAGTTTTGATTTTCTTATGTAGAAAAATGAGGACAACAATCTCTTCCTTACTTCAGGTTTAAGTCTCACATACTGCATGTGAAAATGCTTTCAAACTAAATAGTTTTGCAAACTGATACCACCCCTTTTTTAAATAATATTTTACAGAGACTGACACTTAATCACTTCTAATTTTAACACAGAAAAAATGACAGAAACTTCTTTCTTAAAAAAGAAAAACAAAAACGGACAAAAAAACCCTCCTTGTCAGCTACAGGATTTGCACTTCTAAACACAATTTTTAATTCCTGTTTTGTTTTGTTTTGTTTTTGAGACAGAGTCTCACTCTCTTGCCTGGGGCAAGTGCCGTGGCGTCAGCCTAGCTCACAGCAACCTCAAACTCCTGGGCTCAAGCAATCCTACCGTCTCAGCCTCCCAAGCAGCTGGGACTACAGGCATGTGCCACCATGCCCGGCTAACTTTTTTTCTGCATATATTTTTAGCTGTCCAATTAATTTCTTTCTATTTTTGGTAGAGACGGGGTCTCGCTCCCGCTCAGGCTGGTCTCGAACTCCTGAGCTCAGAACGATCCGCCCACCTCGGCCTCCCAGAGTGCCAGGATTACAGGCGTGAGCCACTGCGCCTGTAAACACAATTTTTATGAATTATCGACTAATTTTCTACCTCGTTGGAAGCTTTTTATGCATTCTTCTAAAGAAGCTGCAGAGAAAACTGGCAGAATGGATTATGTACAACCTATTTGCAAATTATTTATTATCTCTAGTGTTTATTACCATGATTTTTTTTGTTCATAATATCATTTTTCATGAATGAGATGGCATTATTTTTTGTTATATATTTTTCAAACAATTTACTTTATTAGGTTAGAGAAGTTCTAATCAAAGCCTACAAATTCTATATCCTGAATACAATTACTTCTTTTGTAAGGCTTCTGCACTGGTAAGTGAAATATCACAGTTGATCTTTATATGATCTACATTTTAACTACCTAAACTAAATCAAATCTTTGTATTTCATGGATGGGTATTATCACCTTATTTATTGATATTCTGTACTGGCATATGGGCCATCTCAGTTTACTTATTTCCATATGGTACAATGTTAGCTGCAAGGGAATTTAGTTCACACCAAAACAGTTATCATAATCTCAGAGACAATATGGATTAAAAGGTTTTAATGATGTGGTTGCAGGTGTTATGTAATAGAGAAAAGACAGAGGCAAGAGGAGAGAGAACCATAGTAAAAACAAAGGGAAAAAGATAGTTATTTTTCTTGTAAATGTCACCTCTTAAAAATCTCCAAGAAATGCAGTACAAGCATCAAGATGTCTTAGCATCTCCTGTTAATTGGTCTTTGCAATGTATTAATACATGTTACTTGTTTAGAATCAGATTTAACCTATACATTTATAAAATGGAATTGTTGACTTATATGGTTGAACCTCATAGCTATCCTTCATTAATAAGTATAGTTGAGAAAAGAATATATATATCAAAATTACAGGTAAGACATTTCCTAATAGGATAACTCTAGGGCATTTAAAATTAATGTTGAAAATAACACTTTATGATTCTAGTTTACTTTTCTTGCTCTTGATGATAATCCATTAATGTTTATCTTTGTAGGTATTTCTTTTGTAGCCCGAGACCATGGACCAGGGAAATTATTCTAGAGTGGATAAATTTGTGTTGCTGGGACTCTGCAGCTCCTGGGAGCTCCAGTATTTCTTCTTCATGTTTTTTAGCTTCTTGTACGCTGCTATCATGCTGGGCAACCTGCTCATTGTCTTTGCAGTGATTTCTGAACCTGCCCTGCATACACCCATGTATGTTATGCTCAGTAATCTTTCCATTCTTGATGTTTTTCTGGCCACTTATGCAACCCCTAAGATGATCCATGATTTTCTTCATGAGCCCAAGACCATCTCCTTTGAGGGCTGCATGGCCCAGATATTCTTCCTCCATGTCTTTGCTGGTGGTGAGATGGTGCTTCTTGTAGCCATGGCATATGATAGGTATGTAGCCATCTGTAAACCTCTCCATTATGCAACCATTATGAACTCATGCAAGTGTACAGGCTTGGTGGTGGGTTCTTGGGTCTTTGGGGTTATGCACTCCTTGAGCCAGTTAGCTTTCACTGTAAATTTGCCCTTCTGTGGCCCAAACATAATAGACAGTTATTATTGTGACCTTACTTTGGTCATCAAACTTGCCTGTACAGATACTTATGTTCCCGAAGTGTTGATGCTTTTGGACAGTGGCCTTATGGGGATGATTTCATTTTTGCTGTTGCTGATCTCCTATACGGTCATCCTGGTTGCTGTGCGACGTCATTCCTCAGCAGGTATGGCCAAGGCCCGCAGCACTCTGACTGCTCACATCACTGTGGTGACACTCTTTTTTGGGCCCTGTGTCTTCATCTATGCCTGGCCTTTCAGTAACTTACCAGTGGATAAAGTCTTTTCTGTGTTTTCTACAGTTTTCACACCTATATTAAACCCCCTTATCTATACATTGAGAAACAAAGAGGTGAAATCAGCAATTCATAAACTGAAGACCCAGTATGTAAGTTCCAGGCTGTCTTCCCAGTTTTCTCTCACACGACTAGATTTGTTGAATTGAGTAGACAAGGGGAAACTTGTGGATACATAGCTTTTACCATTTTCTTGTGACCATCATTGTCTTTAAAAATTATTTGTTTAAAATAACAAATGCAGTGGCGCGGTGGCTCACGCCTGTAATCCTAGCACTCTGGGAGGCCGAGGTGGGCGGATCGTCCTGAGCTCAGGAGTTCGAGACCAGCCTGAGCAAGAGCGAGACCCCGTCTCTACCAAAAATAGAAAGAAATTAATTGGACAGCTAAAAATATGTATAGAAAAAAATTAGCCGGGCATGGTGGTGCATGCCTGTAGTCCCAGCTACTCGGGAGGCTGAGACAGTAGGATTGCTCGAGCCCAGGAGTTTGAGGTTGCTGTAAGCTAAGCTGATGCCATGGCACTCGCCCCAGGCAAGAGAGTGAGACTCTGTCTCAAAAATAAATAAATAAATAAATGCATTTAAAAAAAATAAAAATAAAAAAATAACAAATGCAATGCATGTTTTTTGTTAAATATTTGTAAAGAAGCCTATATATGAGTATGCTTTTTCCAATCATATTTGATATAGTTTTATAGTTCATAGTTAATTTCTTATATTTGCTACATAAAATCTGTGACAGGATGTTTCATAAAACATTGTGCAATTTAAATTATATGAAATTAATTTTATAAAAATTTGGGTGCATACTCTTATGCTCTAAACTAAAAACGATATGTTTCTTTCATGGTCTAAAATACTCCAAGTAATTTGTAAGATTTGGCTCTAGCACTAAAGACCAATCCCATTAATATTCTTTCTTTCATAGATTTTATATCAAAAAAGTTTGTGTGATTAAAAAAATTCATAGATTAATTCATCATGTAAAATAATTTTACAAAAGTTTAAGGTAGCACAGCCAAAGCAACTGTCACAAGAGCAAACAGACAACCTATAGAATGGGAGAAAAATTTTGCATGCTACAAGTCCGATAAAGGGCTGATAACTAGAATCTACTTAGAACTCAGGAAAATCAACAAGAAAAAATCAAACAACCCTATCAAAAAGTGGGCAAAGGACATGAACAGAAACTTTTCAAAAGAAGACAGAATAATGGCCAAAAAACATATGAAAAAATGCTCAACGTCTCTTATCATCAGGGAAATGCAAATCAAAACCACAATGAGATATCACTTATCTCCAGTGAGACTGGCCTTTATCAAAAAGTCCCAAAACAATAAATGTTGGTGTGGATGCGGAAAAATAGGAATACTCATACACTGCTGGTGAGACTGTAAACTAGTGCAACCTCTGTGGAAAGCAATATGGAGATACCTTAAAGAGATACAAGTAGAAGTACCATTCGATCCAGCAATCCCATTACTGGGCATCTACCCAAAAGAACAAATGATACTCTATAAGAAAGACACATGCACCCAAATGTTTATAGCAGCACAATTCACAATTGCAAAGATGTGGAAACAACCCAAGTGTCCATCAATACATGAGTGGATTAATAAAATGTGGTATATGTATACCATGGAGTACTATTCAGCTTTAAGAAACAATGGTGATATAGCACCTCTTGTATACTCCTGGATAGAGCTGGAACGCATTCTAATAAGTGAAGTATCCCAAGAACGGAGAAACAAGCACCACATGTAGTCACCATCAAATTGGTATTAAGTGATCAACACGTAAGTGTACATATAAGAATAACAACTATTGGATGTCAGGCAGGGGGGAGGAGGGGGGAGGGGATGAGTAAATGCATACACAAAGAGTGCAATGCACACCATCCAAGGGATGGACACGCTTGAAACTCAGACTTGGGGGAAGGGGGGGCAAGGGCAACATACGTAACCTAAACATCTGTACCCCCATAATACGCTGGAAAAACAAAGTTTAAGGTAACATTTTTCAAATCCACCTTTATTTTTTCCTTCTCACATACAATACTTGAGGGACGTCATACATTAAATTTTTTGAAGCTTTATAAAATCACTTGATGTTAGTCAGATAACATTTATTCTCTTATCGTTTTGTCCCCACAATGGTGTTGACATCAAAATATGACAGTTAGCCAGTTTTAAGTCCATAAAATAATTATGTAACACTGGACATAAAGCTTTGGACCCTTGGCAATAAATCTACATAAAAATAGAACAAGACACAAAGGCAGTTACTTCAGAACAATGAACATTATCATCTGGAAGCAAATTATGATGCCACCCCAGTACTATGGACTGAATGTTTATGTCCCCTTCCCCCTCTCAGTGCTATGGTCTTAATATTTTATGTCCCATTGATATATTGAAATCCTTACTACTAGGTTGATGATATCAGAAGGTAGAACCTTTAAGAGGTGATTAGCTCATGAAGGTGAAGCTTTCATAAATGTGATTAGTGCTCTTATAAAAGCAACCCTAGAGCGCTCCTTCTCTTTTGCCATGTGAGGTTGCAGCAGAAAGACTGCTGTCTATAAACCAGGAAGTGGGTATTTACCAGCCACCAAATCTACTGGCCCCTTGTTTTTGGACTTCCCAGCCTCCAAAACTGTGAGAAGTGAATTCCTGTTGTTTGTAAGCCACCCAGTTTATGGCATTTTGTTATAGCAGCAAGAATGGACTAAGATACTCAGTGTTATACACCACCCTGACTTCCTCCAAGGTGATCTCACTCTAGAATGAGTGATATATAGATGATATATAGGTCCAGCTGATATAACATAAAGATAGACAACACATTATTCTGTGGCGATATCTTACTCACATTATGCATTCGCTGTGCTTTTAAACATAACTCATCTGGCAAACTTATCATTATCATCCTGGTTTTTTGGGTTGGGTGATTTATCATTCCTGAATTGTACTGTTGCTTCTTTCCTGGTATCAGCATTGTGATCGACAATTAACTGGACAGCAACAATTGCTATAGATACCCCACGTGTAGTTTTTTTCTATAATGTGCTAAACATTTTAAGTCTATAACCCATGGTGAGAAGTTAGATTTGTCTGGTGTTCTTCCTTTAAAACTCATTATCCTTAATTCTTCTTGAACATTCAATCTAATTACTGTGCTGATTTTCACAGGAACACAGAGTTTTTGTTTTTGAAAAACAAAATCAGGATCATCCATACCACTACATATTTTAAGTAAGTTAGAAGGAATACATTATTAACTAGGCCCTTCTCTTCAAAAGGTACTCCATCAGGGTGGACTGTGAAATTCTTGTGTTCATCAAATATGACTTTGGAAAATAACTAATGTCTGCAATGTACCTATTTACAGGAACTTTAATCAGACATACTGAATGTATGTTTTAATGTAGTTGCTGATTTTGGAAAAACCCTATGCCAGGGGTGGGAAAACTTTTCATCTTGGAAGGCCAGATTAATTTAGCTGTAATCAAATAAGGCTGCACTGAAGAATCTTCAATTAGCTATATTTAAAAATGTACATTATTTTGCAAAAATATAACTACTATGTACTTAATAATTTCAAAAAATAAAAACTGTTAATTTTAAAGTTAACTAACCTTTTAATGGCTTTTGGTGTCTGCTGTTGGTTGCAAAGCATTTGAATATTTGGTTACAGCATGGAGGTCCACAGTTTCGGTTGATCCTCCAGATGGGGTATCTATCATTTGTGACCTTAAGGGCATCTTGATTTGGGTTAGGTAGGAGAACATATTTTCACAGTAGTAAGTGGTCGAAAAGCAAGAAGGCATTTTTCAGGCATGTTGCCAAAGGCCTGGGTATTCTACTGCATTTTTACATATTTCGATTGGATTTTTCTTAGCATCAAACAATGACTTTAAAATGTCAACAAGCACCACATGTATTTACCATCAAATTGGCACTAATCGACCAACACATATGTGCACATATGTCAGTAACATTCATTGGGTGTTGGGCAGGTGGGAGGGGGTGGAGGGGATGGGTATATTCCCACCTAATGGGTGCAGTGTGCACTGTCTGGGGGATGGACACGCTTGTAGCTCTGACTCAGGCAGGGCAAAGGCAATATATGTAACCTAAATATTTGTACCCTCGTAATATTCTGAAATAAAAAATTAAAAATCAAATAAAATAAAATGTCATCTGTTGAGAGCTCAATCGATTCTATCTGTAGTTGTTTAGGTGCCTTGGCGATATCAACTAGGTGAAGCTGAAATGCTAATTTGAGTATGATGTCATGATTCTCAAAGTCAGTGAACCTTTCATTGTATTCTCCAATTAATAGGTCTATAATAGCTGCATATTCTTCAGATGGTTTGCATGTGTCATCCTGCTCATCAATGACCTTTGCTAACTGGGAAAATTGGAAACAGCCCAGATGTTTACTTATCAAAAAAAAAATGGACAAATATGCAATGTGCTGTATTCACACAATGGAAAAACCTATAGCATTAAAATGAATGAACTAAAACTATGTGTATCACTATTGATAACTGTTAAAAACAAATTATTAAGTGAAAAAATAGTAAATTGTAAAATAATGCATAGAAGATGATACTACTTTTATGAAATTAAATAAGTATGCAAATTAGGCTGTCTATTTCTTTGTGGATACATCCCTATGTAATAAAACTATAAAAAATCATAAGAATATTAAATACCAAACTCACATTATAGGTTAACTCTGAAAAATTGATTTGGGGATGTTATACAATATGCTTCCACTAACAATATTTTATTCCTAATAAAAATAAAGGAAATATGGTAAAATATTAAGATTTGGCAAAGTTTAACATTGTATAAAAAGATAGCCATTTAATAGTTCTCTATTTTCAGGGTCCTTGAAATATTAAAAACCATTTTCTACAAGAGTAAAGTGAGGTTCAGAGAGTTTAAGTGATTTGTCTAATAGCTTATTCCCCGTTATTGGTAGAATTGAGAACAAGAACCTATGTCCTCTAAGTTCTAATTAATTATCCTTTCTTCCATATCACCACATGCTCAGGTTGCAGGGACATGGTATGTCTTTCCATTTCCATGTGAAAATATTTCTCGTCTAGAAAAAAATGTAATTTTGTACACTTTTTCCCTGGAGTAGCAGGTCCAATTGCACAGAATTCACAGAAGGTATTTTACTCCACATACTGCCCAAGGGCTGAATGACTCTCCCTTTTTCTCCTATAGCCCTGCGGTCCTCATTGTAGTTGTCAACAATGTAGGAAGTTATTTTCTTTGTTCCAATGGGAATATCTAGTGAAAGGTATTAATAATTCCCATTGGAATGTGAGCCTTGGCTATTCATTGTTAAATGTAAAAAGCTTCAACTGGTCACTTAGATAAATCCATGCTACTCTTCCAATTTGACAAAAGAAAAAGGCACCTATAAATATTGCTACTCAGAAGAGACCAATTCCACAACAGAAAAACTGAAGAATTCAATTTACATCTCTGATATGCATTACAACAGGTAGTATATACCTAACAAATATATACATTAAAATAGATTATATACGGTCACATATTCTATTCAGTCATTGTGCTGTGCCTTAGAGAAGATCCATAAATGGGAGAAACATGTATTAGAAGTAAAAGAAAACAAACCAAGATGAGGATGTTCATGTGTCTGTGTCTAAGTATGCTTGGGAGAATTTGTGAGAAATTATGCAAGAAGGTAAAGTGGCAGAAAAGCTGGGAACCCATTCTGCTAGGCGGGTATTCTTGGGAGATTATGAAAAATCAGATTATACTCTTAACTATCACCTAAAAAATTAAATAAACATGCAAATCAAGGCTATGTATTTCCTTGTAGAGTAAGACTATTACAAAATTATGGAAATGTTAAATACCAAACTCAGGTTATAGGTTTGTAGTTATAGTATAGTCAGTAATTTATTTTACTTTGCACTTAAAGTAAATAAGACAAGATTTATTTAACCCTATAGAAGTAGAGTGAAAATTTCTTCTTTTTAAAGCATTTCATTATTTCTAACACCTTTTTAAAATTTGGTAAACAAAATACGGTTTACTTTCAATACAACAAATGAACTATTTTCTCTATGTTGCAATTCAAAGTGATTATTTTATACCCTTTGCATTTGTTGATTATGGGTGCTGGTTTTAATTAATTAAGTATGACTTTGTATTACCAATGAGATGAAATATTTTGTTCTATGTAAAGATGGAGATTATGTAGGTGGTTAATGGTTTGCTGAGTTCAAGGCTATTCATAGAGAAGGAATCTGTGTGCAGGAAGATAAGAAGGTAGAAATATTGAGTGAATGACAAATATGAGATTAAATATATTTCAATTAACACTAAAAAGCACATTTATGAAGAATTTACCCCATGCACATCGCTATACAAATTCTGTGAGTGATACATAAGAAACATGAGAATTCAAGAAGCTTCAATGTGGTAGGAAAATGATATGTACACAAAAACTCTTACTTTGTGTTTTGAAAGCCCCCAGCTAAATTGGGGTTCCAGCACCAGAATGGCTAGCAAGTCTGCCCTAATGGGAAACAAAGGGGAGCTGGATGTGTGTTTTTCCAATGCACCTTTCATGGGATACTTCTTTTATCGGAAAGGCCTAATGCCTAGTTGGGCCACCTGCAGCCAGGGGATTCCTTACACAAGAAATTTTATACTGGCAGATGCCCTTGTGGCTCTTGTCTGACCTATGCCTAGTTACGCCTGCCTGATCATCACTCTGGCCCAGAGAGCCCGACCTTCAGTTCTCCCCAGCATTCCAGGGAAAAACCTAACCAGGGGAAGCTCGTTGTTCTTCAGATGGAAGGCACAAACTTAATGCACCGCTGCAATAGGATAAATGTTCAAAAATTGTTACTTACATATCCTAGGCAGGGAGAGTATGACGAGTTGAAAAGGCAGTCCTTAGTCCCTGGGTCAAGTGAGGCAGGAATGAAGAGTCAGGCAGAGTGCAAAAAAACATTGCAACCAGCAGTGTATGTAAGGGAACAGGGTGTGAGTCACTTACGTTTGCTGGCAAATACCTCAATGATCCGTTTAAAGAAAGTGTCAGGAAAGCTGGGAGCCCAGCCTGCTAGGTGGGAGAGAGGCCTCTGAGGCCTTACCTCTGGCCACCAGCTTGAACCATTTGGGTATAGAAATGGAAACTGTGTTAATGGTGACTGAGCCTTGCTTCTGGTGTGAGAAAGTTGAATTTATATTCAAAATGTATGCCAAGCCAATGTAAAATTATAAGAATTCACTTCACCTTGGGAGAGTATGTAACACACATGCAAGAAAAGAGCTGCAGCAACATTAGGAAATAGAAATTTCAACAGAAGACTCTGGGAAGCCTTTGGGAGGAGATGACATCTACATTGGAATAAATAGATCATCTCTGAAGGACATGAAAAAATAAATAGGAAGTGTTTACCAGCTTAATAAATGGTGCATAATCCAGTTTTTGCTACAGAGTAGTGTGTAGTATAGTAAAAACAGATCATGTATTCTTAGCTGTGATGCTGAGGACTTTAAATTTTATTTATTTATTTTTGCTAAGAAATGAGATTTTACAATTAGGAGGGTGAGATCTAGGAAAAAGAAAGGTTTTTCCTTATAACTGCATGATTCAGAAAAGCTTACAGAAAAAAGAGCTGAGTTGAGGAGAGAAATTTGAGCTGAGGTTTGAGATGGCTGTGTAATATTCACATCCGCAAAACTGTCAGAAGCAGTTTAGGATACTGGAGTGTAGTGAGAAACTACGCTGCAGAATTAGAGTCCATCGCACAGAGGTGATAATTGATGCCATAGAGGTGAATGGAATGTCCAAGAGAAAGGAGGAGAGAGATAGAGAGATAGAGAAAGGGATTAATAATGATACAAAGTAAGAAATAAAGAAGAGTACAAGAAGTGCAGAGGGTGAAGGAAAAAGAATTGGGAACCTGTAGGCTAGAACCACAGTGGGAACCTGCTTCCAAGGAGCAGCAGCAGCATGGATGAAGGAAGCTAATATTAAAAATTCTGAGAGGAAAACCAGGAGGTGTTTCACCTAAGAGTATATCAACATTAGCTACCATCACCAGGTCTTTGAGGACATTTGATAAAGTAGTTTCCCTGACTGTGGCAGCAAAATGCATAGTTAAGCAGGTTAAAAGTCCAAGTAGCAGAAGATAATCGGAAGGGAAATATGTGGACACTCCTACAAGAAATTTCTTTTAAAAAACGTGGAAAATTAAGAGAAAAGAAACCCAACTAAAACAACTGAAGACGGCAGAAGAGTTTAGGAGAGTTCTTTTTTTCTTATTTCTCTGATAAGTCAATCTGAGCAGTTGTCAGTAGATGAAAAGTTTAAATGAGGGAGGGAGAGACTAAAAATGCATGCTAAAGATGGCTTAACTCAGTGGTTTTCAACTGGGAATGATTTTGCACCCTCCTCAACTAGAAATTTAGTAATGTTTCATTGCCACGATGGGACAGGGGGAAAGTGTAACTTGCATCTAGCGGTAATGTCAAGGATGTGCCAAACACCCTACAGTCACAGAACAGTCCCCCTCACCAAAGAATTATTCAACCTCAAATGTCACTAGTTTCTGCTGCTGTGAAACCCTGGCTAACATGAAGAACCAACGCCTCATAGTAGGAAGAAAGATTAAAACCAAGAGCATATATTGAGGGACTTTCCAATTGTAGAATAGTGTAAATGGCACGGGTTTCATATAATTCACATCTAAAACAGTATAGTGTTAATGAGTGCTAGCCCTAGAGTGAAGGCCAAGGATCAAATTCTACTGATAATTCAATGATATTCCAACTG